>JAYJLX010072154.1:13665-26248 GCA_036873525.1 Chalinula nematifera
AAGGTACACTGGTAGAAGGTACACTAGTAGAAGGTACACTGGTAGAAGGTACACTGGTAGATGGTGCACTGGTAGATGGTACACTGGTAGATGGTACACTGGTAGAAGGTATACTGGTAGAAGGTACACTAGTAGAAGGTACACTGGTAGAAGGTACACTAGTAGAAGGTACACTGGTAGAAGGTACACTGGTAGATGGTGCACTGGTAGATAATGCACTGGTAGATGGTGCACTGGTAGATGGTACACTGGTAGATGGTACACTGGTAGATGGTACACTGGTATATAATGGCTCACTGGTAAGTGGAAATTCTTTGTTAGTAATGGTAGCTATGTCATAGTCAACAGTCTCAAGTAAAAGTCTGTAATCAGATGACACAGAGCATATCTATAGAGGTGAATACTAATAGAGCAGTCAGCAAAAGGTAATATTTATACTCACAATATTCCAACTGGTTTCAAGAGAACTTGGTGGACTGTATATTACAAGGGTTCCATGTTTAGTTAAACATGTCAGTAGACACCTAATGTAGTAGGAAATACACTCGATACTAAAGGCAAGCCTAAGCATGCACTAAGCCGCTAACACACTGGTGTTATTTTATAATACTAGTCACACAGCACATACAAACACACTCCTACAGTTATAGTCTGTCAACACTGATTGATATTTGCGTAAAAGTACAAAAATGTACTATTAGATGATTACTATGTGACATTAAAGCTAAAGTTGTGCTTTAAAAGTTCATTAAATTAGCCACACCCATTAAATAAAAATAGCTAATTAGGTATATACCTTCCATTGGGACCACACCCACTGGGTGACCAATTGGCCTGTGTGAAACCATCCTTGGAACTCTCGCCCAGTATTCCAATACAAGGGTCCAAGTATATACTGTGGTCAACATCATCATACTGAGTGAGGAGGGGCTTGAGACTCACAATAGTAGTGTGTTCATGTTTGGGGGGTCTGGGGATTTTAGCCAATGTTATAGTTGCTGGTACCTGGGCAGGCTCCTCTAATGGGGTCTGAAACGAATTTCTAACAAGACTCTAAAAAAAATGCGTTGATTAAGGAAAATGTTTGAGAAAAAAAAAAATCAGAATATCAGCAGAATCAAGTGAGCAAGGATACAAATACATAGATCACGTCTTGAGATGAAACGGCAATCCTGTCATCGTGTGACCACGATACAGCGTCAACACTGGTCAGAGAATGGCGGAGTGAGAGAGAGGAATGAGTTGACAAAGAAACCATTTCAGCATTTTTCTAAGTATCATCATCCCCCATTTTGAAGATTTTCCCGCTGCCGCTATTGTAATTGTGAAAATTCCACGTGGTTTCCGTGCTACATTCCGTACACTTTCCGTATAATCAATAATTTCGTCACCTTTCCACGTGTTGCAAATCGTAAAACATGGCGGAAGATGCGAGTAGTGAAGTAATTGAGATAGATTTGGTGGAATGGAAGAAATTAAAGGTTTATACAAACTTTGTATTCACCAACACAACATTTATAACCTTTCTTTCTGTAGGTAGCTGACTTAAGAAAGAAGATAGGTGAATTGGGTTTAGAAAGCAAGGGGAGTAAGGTGGAGCTCATAGCACGTTTAGAGAAATACCTTAATGAGCAAGGTAACTAAAGCAACTGGTAACTGACTGTGGTTAGGTTACTGTCATTGTTAGCTGAAGCTGAACTACTGGAGGAGGTTGATGATGACCAGGGGGTGGAGCTTGAGGAAGAACCTGTACTAGAAGAGGATGAAGTGACTGAAGATAATGACGAGGTAGGTAATGAGGTGGGTGTGGTAATGAGGTGGGTGTGGTTAAATATGCTCTATTAAATGCTATAGGAATCGGAAGGAATCAAAAAGCAGCCACCAATAGCTACAGTTAGTAATGGCAGTAGTGTTAGTGCTACAGCAGAAGAGACAATGAAGACTAATACCACTGCTAGCAATAAGATGTAAGTGTAATGGAGAGGTAGAAGAAGGGAGAGAAAAATTTAAAAAGAGGTTGTGGAAATGGAGAAGGAAAACAGCTAAAGATCTCTCCCTAGGCTTGTGGTAGGGCGGGCGTTAGTATATCTATCCACATTGGTGAATGGATTAAAATATCCTCTGCCCTTAAAGTTTTATATAATATTTAAGTTGGAGAAGTAATCATTTTATTAATTTGTTTGAATTCATAATACTAATAGAAGTGGTCCTGGTGGAGGTGGTATACCTGTGGTTGTAAGTGGGGATGCGGCTGGATCAGTATCTGATGTCAGTAGATAACATCTCCATGTAAATTCATGCAACAATATGACAAACTATATTTCACTTTGTTTTACAGAAATTGAAGGCTCGGCAGTCGAGATTCGGGCCATCGGATAGTGATATGGTTAAGAAACAAGCTAGAGCGGAAAGGTAAGGGGAACTTGTAGGGAGGGTTTATAATGACCGATTATTGTGGTTGATTAGGTTTGGATTAGCTGTATCGGATTATCAAGGTTTGGGAAAGAGACCTGGAGGTGCACCGACTGTGAGTCATGTGATTAGCCCTTAATGTCATGTGACTATACAATTTGTAATAATAGACTGAAGAGGTTGGTAGGATGAAAAAACGAGCGGAGAGGTTTGGAACCACAACTGGTGCCACCATATTGAACCAAGTATACCCCCCCCCCCCCCCAATCACTTTATTGAAGTGATTATTAACTTTCATTTTCACTATAGCTTGCAGATGGTGAGAAGAAAAGTAAGCGATTGGAACGATTTGGTCTACCAGCTGAAGAACTAACAATAAAAGTTAGTTGTGTTATATGTCCTCAATGAGGCTGTGTTACTATTTTTGCTTGCTTTATTTTCATAGAACAGGAAAGAGCGTTTCGGTACAAGTTAACAGTTATCCATTTTGTAGAGAAATTATTGTTTCCACATATTTTCACATTGCTCCTTACACAATAGTAATTATTTTTTTTAACCTCTTGTTTCCCCCGCCCCGCCCCCTTTCTTCCTTAAACTTTTTTTTCTTGTTTAACTATAATAAAACTTTATGTACAGATTTAATCAAAAAAAAATTATGCAATTGGGATGAAGAAGTTCCCCCCCCCCCTGAATATGTTATTAATTATTATTGGGATGAAGGTCCGGGCGACCCGGAATGAATTTGTCCAGTTGACGTTTTCTTGAACTTCAAATAATTATCTTCAAACAGAGTCAAGATGTCGGGGCGATGTTCTTTATGATAGGTTAAGCATTTCCTGATAAATGCCTACACATAATTTGGAAGTTTCATTAATAAAACTTAATTACTTGATTAAGTTAATCACCTTTGCTTCACTTGATACCGCTGGTTTTGGTGGGAAATCGACCTCTGTTGCTCTGAGCATTGTGTTCTGTTCCAACATGGTTGCCTGACTCAAGTTGTGACCGAATGGCTGCAATTATAAGTGCTAATAACAGGGACATTCCCACTAACACTGATTCAATACTACCTTGCGTCCATACAAACACTGAAAGAATATCACACCAACAGACCACACATCAACCTAATTAATAAAATTATATCATAACTTAATATTATTTTATATACTAGGAAATTAAAAAAAAACCTTTGAGGATATCTTTGGAGGCTGTTTACCAATAACAAAACACTCTGGTGGAAGATACCTGTTAAAATGACAATGCAATGAACAAATTTTTTAACCCCTTATATACTCACCAATATGTCCCCGCCCCCTGTGAAGTCAGCTCCATTCCATCAGGATTGTCATGCTCCATAATCTTGCTCAATCCAAAATCAGTGATTTTGGCTTCGTAACTATATATACCTGATCCTAATAGTATGTTACCTAGAATGAATATCATATGATTATCACTTGACTGGTCACATGATCAGTATATACCAGGCTTAAGATCAAAGTGTATAATTGGAGGTTTGATCTCGTTGAGATGCTTCAAGGCACTCATTGTCTGTACTATAATGCTTCTGGTCTGAGTAGCATGAGAGAAGGGAGAGTATGGTTAAGGGATAGGGTTGGCTTTTGAGATTATACCTCTTTCTCAGGGATCATTTTATTCTGCTTCAAGAGGAAGTCTAAATCATTCCCAGGAACATATTCCAGAACTGTGCAAAAACTATAATGAAAAACAGAACAGTGGATAAACCACAACAGTCAACAAAACCATGAAAGTGCAACATACGAATTGGCGTCGATTTCGAAAACATCATATAGCTTGACTATATGCTATATATAACACAACAAAATAAACATCCATTGTTACTATTATTATTATCATCATCATCAATATTCCACTCACTGGATGGTCTAACTTCTTGTGAATATTGTACTCTCTTAGAGCATGTCTAAATGAGACAATTCAGGAAAAATATTAAAACTGTATGACATTCATGGAGTCATGCAGTTGTGTGTGTACTGAAAGGCTGCTTTACTTGATATAGTTAGCCTTCTTGTCTTCTCTCCACTCTGTGCTTAGCTGATGAATCTTGCATGCTACATATCGCTGTTCTGAGAGATCGTATGCCTTCAAGGGTACAGGATATAATTACATGTACTAGTTACCATAGTAACAATAAACAACATGGACTCTCCTCTCACCTTGTGTACCTCACTGAAGCCACCTTTACCAATCAACATCAGTAATAGGTAACGCTCGTTCAGGACTTGGTTCTTATTAAACCTAGAACAATTAACAAAATTGACAGTATTAAATGTACTATTCAGCATACAAATCAATATACAAATCCCCACCATTATAAAAGCACAAACCCCTCCCCCCCCACCCTCCTCTCCCTTAACTAGTAGCTTGATAGCTGCACATTCAATACCTTGAATTATCTTCAGCTGTGATTCGTTTTAACTCTCGAATGTGGAGATTTCTTTCTCTTTCCAGTTTCTCCATTCGTTGAATAAGAGCTGTGTCTTCCTTCTTCAAATAAGCTCCTTGGAGTTTAAACACTTCATCTTTCTCATGAAACTCAGAAATAGTCATGCTAAAGGGAAAATGATGGGCATTTTGGTCATGTGAGTGTGGTCACATACAGTATAAGTTTTTTGGCACAACGTGTTGCTTACATTGGAGTGGGTGGTTTCGTAAATCCATCGCCATCTTGAGGTGGGGATTGCTTGCGAGCCTTACCTATAAACAAGGGGGCATTAATTAGAGAACAAGTAAATGATTGACACACACATACCTCCAGTTCCAACCTTCT
Source organism: Chalinula nematifera (assembly GCA_036873525.1). NCBI lineage: Eukaryota > Metazoa > Porifera > Demospongiae > Haplosclerida > Chalinidae > Chalinula > Chalinula nematifera. The sequence goes on from JAYJLX010072154.1 coordinate 18,887, forward strand.
TCTTAGACAACAGTTTCCGCTCCCTCTCAAGCTCTTCCTTCTGTTTGACTATTTTAGACTGTTCTCGTGCTAACTTTTCAAAGTCAAGTCCATCGGTCCATGATTCGATAAACTGAGCCCCTTGTCTGTGCCAAAATATCAACAATTATGTCATATTATTTACTATTGCTAATCCATATAAGGGTCTCCAAAACTAACCGCTGTGTTGTGAATCTGCCTAGTCTAAGTTGGTTCCGTACACTCTCCTCTCGCTGAGTCTTCTTATCAGCAACACTCTACAAATTAGAAAAGTAGTTTGAATTCCTTAAAATAAAACAACTGAAGCCAGAATTATAATGCTACGTTGGCTGAACATTATGTTGACACTGGGATAGAATTATAGTCCATTCCAACGTTAAATTCAGTGTTAGAACTTAAATCATGCACACAATTTAAAGTATATTTAAAATTGATGCTCAACTAACATAACATTGTAATCTGCCATAACATAATTATAATTATGGACTAACTGAAAGTAGCAATTCACCTTTTCTATTAACAATTGTTTTATGACATCGACGCACTAGAGGGAAGGAGAGACAATCAGAGTATGAACTACACAAATGAACAGCTGCAATCATACTATACTTTATCAAGGCTGCTTGTAACGCTGCTCAATTGCTCCTGACATTTCGACAAACAATCATTTGCTTCCGCTAATTGCTATACAAATGAATAACATATCAACATCCTGTTCAATACCACACCCCTTCCCTCCGTTCACACCAATCCTCTTCCCTCCATTAGTATGTACCCCATGCACCTCTTCCCTCCATTAGTACCCCGGAACCTCTTCCCTCCACAATATTCTACCCCTTCCCTCAGTTCATATCCCACCCCTTTCCTCCCATTCCTAACCTCTTCCAATAGTGATGTATCTTGTTTCTGTTGAACTGTTTCCTGGAGCTGACACAGATCATGACCTGTCAACTGAGTCTATAAACATCAACAATACTACATGACAACAGCTGGGAAACACCATGCAGTAAGTACAGGATGGTAACTATACTTGTGTCATTGCATGGTTGGTATGAACTTCATTGAACTGTAAACTAGTGGCTATTTGTCGTTGGGCGTTACCACGGCTACTGGGAAAGTATTCACTGATTTTTTTTGAAGGGTCCAACTTAGGACTTTTACCTGATCACATGATCAGTCGCATGATAAACCAATGTATCGAGAGTACATAACGGGGCCATACCTGTTTTACTGTTGGTATCGATTTCCGAAATGGGTCGTTTTCTGCTATTTGAATGAACTTTGCTATCATTTAATAACTATTAATAGTTAATAAACAGATAATTAATTAGCTGTATAAAACGAATAGGGGCATACTCACTTCATCTCCCAATCCACCAACATCATTACAACTAGATGCATTACTGAGATTAGAGTCAGTCGAATGCTGTTTATCAATAAACAAAATTAATAGATTATTATACTTGTGTTAACTGACCCCGCCCCCTCCCTTACCCCACCCACCTGATTCCCCAATGGTTGGCGCCTCATAAGACGAGCCTCAAGGAGTTCTCGTTTCTGTGGATCCACTGGTAATCTACCCAATTCTACTGAAGCACTATTGTCGGCTGTACTAATCAACTAAAAACATTACATACATAATACATAAATGACCACACCCACCAATTAAGTCCAGCCCACTAATGTTTCCACCACCACTAGCAATAATCTGTCCACCTGGACCCTGGCTACCTCTTAGTGAAGGGAGACTATTGAGACTAACGTCATCGTCACTCGTATCCATTCTATGTGAAGCGATCGTCGGGAAAAAAAAATGGGGAAAAAATCCACTCAGCTAAGATAATTTTAAAAGGGGTTGTCCTTTTGACTTAGCGTGTTTCTAATTAAACCCCACTTGAGTCTTCCACGTGAAGCACGTGTATCTGGCACGTGTATGAACAGTAAATATGGAGTTAGGAGAGGTGTCTTGTTTCAATGGACTAGAAGGTTCACCATTGCTAGGATTGACTGAAGCCAATAGAGAAGAATCGGTGGTGTGTACTAGTGTTGATGGAGGTGTATCAGTTTATGACGTGAGACTTATTTGTTCACTAAATTTAAAAAGTTTCACATGTTGTCTGTCTGATCTGTTGGTAGGTTTCAACTCGTCAATCTGTCTTGTCCTGGATAGTTACTCCACCAGAATCCATTACTGTCCCAGTGTCATACATTCCCACAGCCAATCTGTACACAGCAGTTAAGAATAAAGATGTAAGTCTATCAACAAGCCCTCGTGGTATTTGTCTAGTCAAACAGTATTGATTAATACATGCCTGTATTGTACCATTCCCAGGAGTTCATTTACTGGGATCCTTCTGTTCAGTTTGCATCTGATTTTAAAGTTCTAAAGGTATTCAAACAAAAAGGGGGGGGGGGGGGGTGAGGGATTCCTATGTCTTTTTCCTTCCTTACATTTAACTTTATTTGTCGTTTAGTTATCCCGCCCTGTTCATTCTTTATTGACCACACCCTCCAGTCACGTGATTATTGCTGTATACGACGATACATCACTCGAGATCCTGAATTATTCTAATAATGAGTATGAGACTGTCAGTCAACTACGGAAAAGAAAGAAAGCAAAGAGCGGTCAATTCATGTTAGTATGAAGTTTGTAACATTAACTATCCTATCTCTTATGTGTATTCCTACTTCCAATCCCTACCTTGCTTTATTTCCTATCCTTTCTCCTTCCTCTCCTGCCTTCTCTTAGTATTTCTCATACCGTAGCCTTGGATTCAGATATTTTTCGTTACATAATGGTTGTATATAAGACTAAGAAAGTGGGCGGAGACTACCACGCCTCCTTGTATTCACTGTTGGTTGAGAATCTAGCTCTCGTAGAAGTTGACACAATTGTAATTAATGCTAAGGTAAATGGCTAATAATAAAATTAGATTTGAAGTTGATTTAACATTTTAATGCTCGCTAAAGTAGTCTTGATGTTTATTCAATGCCAATTAAATGTTTCTTAACTGTTGTATTTTATTAAAATTGTCTTCATAAAGGACCATCATGGTGTACTAAAGTCCATCGTACCATCTTCCACTTCATTATACTTCACTTGTAAGAAATAATCTAACCACACCCACTAATATATCACTAACCACACCCACTATTATAGGGTCAGAGGGGTGTGTCCAAAAGATTGATTCAAGCCAGTTGATTTTCCGACTGGAATTTGACTTTCAACCTCTCTCAATGTTGGGCTGTCCGACTGGTCTAACGTGTTTTGATGACAAGTTTATTGTTACTTTACATAACCAGAATCGTATTGATGTATTCGATATGAAGTACCACACCCACCAATCTAGTCTCATGCTAACTGAACCAGTAGTGTCACTTAGCCAGGTATGTACACGCTCATAGACTCCGCCCATACTTACATCATAGATGCACCCATATAATTGTACACTATAATTATAATGTTTAATATTCTTGGAATATCGTATTTGTCACATGATTGATGGTGTATGTCCAACCTTCTCTGAGTGTTCTTATATATACATACCTTTAAACTCCGGCTTTATAATACACTATAATTATTGTTTAATAATAGTGTTACCATGGTTATCTGTTCCTGTTCTCATCGTATGGAGAGCTGATTGGTTGTTCTGTTAGTGCGGTATCTAAATCCCCGCCATCACTGGCAAATGCCCTAGGTAAAGGATTAGTGACCACGCCCACTCCGATTAAAGTATGGTTAATTATTGTGTACAGTATATGTATATGTGTATGTACCTCTCTAGTTGTCTATAGCAGATGGCATTAAGTCTTTACAAAGTGTTAGCAAGAAGATTGAATCTTTCCTGTCCTTGGAAGCAGTTAGTGTGATATACTGTATCATGTGTATGTGTAATTTTGTAAGACCCAATCATTGACCACACTCAAAAGCCCATCATTCTTTTTTTCTATTTTCTATTATCTTTGAATTGTTTCATTATTGTTATAATGATTGTGTCTCCGTGCGTGTATGTATTGTGTTACTGTCTGTTGTATAGAGTGATAGTGAAAGGCTCAAGACCTGTAGAAGCCTGTTAAAGAAGATCTCATCTCCATCATCCTCCCATGCGATATTCCCCATTGTTTTACAGCTAACACAGTTCCTTCTTGGATCAAAGCAAGTAGACAGTGATGCTTCTGACTCCACCCCCTCTCAGTGGCATCGACCAGAACTGCTGATTTTAATCAGATCAGGGGCATACCCAATCAGGTATTTCATTCACTTATGACCACGCCCACTATTTGATTTACCACACTGATTATATCTACTTCAATAGCATGTCAGGGCCTCTCTATATTAAAGCCCTTCAACAATCAGATTGGGTTAGTAAAGGCCACCACCATACACGAAACATACAGGCAATGCGTTGCAGGCAATGTACAGAGTACATTTATATCATATGCCAGGCGATTGTAATCCAGCTGTGTATCTATCATTGCTTGCCATCATTGCTCGGAAGTTTCCTAGTACATATATGGTTGCCTGCAATTTATATATGGTATATCTCTCCTTCCTGTTTATATATCAACCTTAATCCCCTATAATTGTTCTTCTCACTTTCTGTGTATGTGCTATAGGCATTACTAGCAGAGTCCTTGGAATATATCAAGTGCATTCCGGAGGATATCATAGTACAAATAATCGATGCTATAATACAGTTTAGTTATTAGTGGTATTTAAACCTACTTCGCAATAATTATTACATTAGCTGAGTGTTTGTGTGAATAGCAAGGGCACTTTCACCTTTTTACTTTAGGAATTTCTATTCCTGCATCAGCGTATAACATCCTGCTAATGTCATATTTTGTGAACTAGGTTCTCCTCTTTCTCCATTACCCCTTTCTATTTTGTTGCACCCCTCCCCTTTTTTTTATTCACCCGCTGCTAGATTGCCAGATGGTTATAGTGTTACATTGGAAGGCGATCAGCCATTGACCCTCTGTAAAGACCAATTACTGTATCCTCCATTTTTTAATTAATCATCAAAATTAATTTTATTGTTATTGTCGTCTTAACAAGGTATTAAAAAAAAAAGATGGAAGACTTTGTCACTACCAAGAAATGATGCTCAGATTCTCAGGCCACTCACTGAAATGAGTCAATCCTCTGTTATAGTAAGATAAGGATTCATTTTACCATCTTTATGTAGTTTGTTAATAATGGTGAATGCATTATTTTACAGAGTCTGCTGGATCATCTCTCCCAATATATTAATACATGTTACATCACCACGGCAACTAACGACCAGTGGTCCCAGTTTGAAGATGCAATTGATTGGATAGGACTCGTTCTCGATTCACATTTCTCCAGACTGATTCTCATCCCATCAGTCCAGGCTAGAGTACAGGAGTTGCGCAAGTGCGTCAGTGAACACATGAAGGTCATGTCAAACCTATCCATTCTTGCTTCAATTGGGAAGATGTCCAGCAAACCTACCATTCATTCTAACTGGTTGTATAAAGTTGATAAAATTGATTTGGACTGTTTTTAAGGGAAACTATGTTGTATTTTATTCTTATTCAAAATAAATCATGGGAAAAATGGAAGCACTAAAATGCATGCTGAACCTTCATGGGACGTACAACACAGCTTACATTTATTAGACTAAATTACAATGTACAAAATTAAAATGGGAGTGGCTTTGGCACACTATATAGCTAGCTGAAAGCAATCACACACTGCAGCAAAACTAGAAAATAAAATATCCATTAAATGGCTAAAAACTGTTCACATCTGTTCATAAATAATTTCTGCTGATGATATTTCTGCACCAGATGTGCCTCCCTGTCTCTGATGCAATGCGTACGGTGTGCACTGCTGCATCTCAATATTATCTCTTGCACTATATAACATAGGGAAACATCACTGAATACCACTGAGTTTATTAAACAACTATTGTAATAATACTAATAATTCATACTTCATATCGTCAATATTTGGAACTTCATATAGGTCTGGTGACTTTTGGTTAACTTTTTCTTTTTCAAAAGCAGTTGTATTTGGTGCTGCCAATTCATATGCTTTGTTTGTTCTGATAATGTGCAATGTGAACAAAATACAAAGAATAAATGTTATTTATACAAGAAGATTAAAAGATTAAATATACGTACTTTATCCTCCATATCCAGACCAGTGCTGCGGCCAACAGTACTAACAGTATCAGTATAATAATACCCATAATGATAAGACCAACTACCAGTGAACCATTATTATGTTCATTGATAGTTACGTCTGTTATTGGAGGATATAAAGCAGTAAAAAATGTATCACTATTTAAGCACTGAAATACACATCAACAGTTTGATTGTATGCATTAGAGTGAAATACCTTCAGCAGTAGAATTGGCAGTTGGTGTGATATAATTAATTTAATAAAACTTTTATCTTATAGTGCATACAAATTTTAAAATATATTATTTATTATACCTCCTGTCATTGTTTTCCATAGTTGTATAGACCAACGTCCTGGTCTATTAGAGTTAGTTGTGTATATTCTGACTCCAAACACATAACACATTCCTGGCTGTAGACCTGTTACTGTTATACTACTATCAGTAGTGTTAGCATACAGTGTGTATCCATTAGGTAATGTATTAACACTATCCATACTGCACTGTGTATCATCAGGTCTAATACTGTAACCCACTTCATATATAAATGAGTCATCAGCTTGAGTGATTAACGGAGACCATGAGATCACAATACTAATGGTACGCATATCACCAGAAATTGGCAAAAAGGCTGACACAACTAGAAAATAGTGATGATTACATGTTCAATTATACTGATATTATGTACCTTGAGATAAAGAGCTGTTGGCTTTAACATTCCATCTGCCATATTGACCAGTTTTTGTTGAATATGCTCTAACTCCAAACACATAACAGGTATTATCCTTTAAACCAGTCACTACAACACTTCCATTAGTTGTATTAGCATATGATATATAGCCTTGAGGTAGACTATCAACAACACTAGAACAATCATCACTGGATACTATAGAGAAACCAACTTCATACAAATATGTATCAATTGATACATCAGGTAATTTACTCCAGGATAATTGGGCAAAAAACACAGAGGGTAGAACATTGAGACCTTTAATATCTATATTAATATTATTAATATAAAAACATTGATGCATCTTAGTATGTACCATCTGAAATAGTGGCTCCGTTAATAATGCTGAATTCACCAGTTGAAGTTGACTGTGAAGTTATTACATACGCTCTGACACCAAATACATAACAGGTACCAGACATTAATCCCAACACCTCTATGGTACTAATATTAGTTCGAGGAGAG
>JAYJLX010072265.1:0-26208 GCA_036873525.1 Chalinula nematifera
TGTATGTTAGGTTGATGATCAACGTGAGTTTCTTCAGTATGGTGTTGACCAGTGGAAGGTCCTTGATACAGTGGTTACTCCACTCACTCAGTGGATTGAAGAAGTGGAAAAGGCTGTAATACACAGAGTTAGCTATGGCCGATCACTGGATCAATCTCAACAACTCATGAGACAAATAGTGGTTAGTTGTACATACTCTATTAGAGTCACGTCATCACTATTTATGTACATGTACATGTATATTGATTGTCTACAACATATACACATGCAGGTACATATTCAGGTTTAGTGTTGTATACAAAATGTTTTTGACACATATTTAAGTTTATTGTTTCTTGTAGGATTTGTATACATTGTATTCCGTACACTAATACAACAGTGTACAGTATATGCCACACTAATTCATTAGTGTACATGTACTGTACATGTATATTATATGCCTTTATAAGAATGATAATTTCTTGTGTAGGCATATCGTCAAGAGCTGCCCAAGCAGTATGAATTATTGAAGGGTCTGGTGGCTACTGGTAATGACATGGCTACGTTGGTCCATGAAGGAAGTCCTACCCACAAACATATTGATACTGTAGTCAGGGGTACCACTAGCAGGTGGCAGGAGGTGGTGGATTCCTTGAAGAAAATGGAGGAAGACCTCAGTAATGTGTTAATAATCTGGCAGGTGGGCTGGAAATGTTAATTATGTAGCATGTACAGTATTGTCTTATTAATGGCTGACTATAGCCTGTAAGTCACAGTAGGATTGATAGTTTACAGTATGATTACAAGTTCACAGTATGGTTTATAATATGATTACTTGTTCATTGTAAATATGATGCTAAGACATGTACAGTATTTACTAATCAAATAAACCACGCTCATTTCTTGTAAATAGTGTACTTCATGTACTCATGTTCATGTACAGTAGCGTGTACAATATACATGTATCTTTAATACTATAGGAGTATATTGAGTTGTATTCCGCTGCCAGAGACTTCATTGACCGTACGAATGATATTGCTGGTCGAACTCCGATCCAGTCTTCTTTTGGAGATGAAAAAATGTTACCTAAATTTTTAGTGAGTTTTTATCCCATTTTAAGTGTTTGCTATACATGTACATGTATACATTGAAGTAGCATGTACAGTATAGGGCAAAAAAAAATGCGTAGGGCAAAAAAAAATGCTTAGTAGGGTAGAGTAGGTACTGAGTAGAGGCAAGTAGTTAGCACCATACATTTGTACTTCCTAAGTACATGTACTTTCATGGTAGAGTAGAGTAGTGCCTCACAGTAGAGTAGGGTAGTTACTTTATAAATGAGCAGTATAATAGTAAATACAAGCACATGTGTTACAGGGTATTCACACAGAAGAATGTGTAAATTGCCTAAGTAGATTAACAGTAGCCACTCTGCTTTACTTAGCGTTTTTTTTGCCTGATACTGTACATGTATGTATTTCTGCACTGTGCTGTATCTACTATACAATTGCATAATTCCCTTGACTTTATTGATGCTTGAATAAAAATGAAGTGGATTGTCACATTACTTTACAACATACATGTACTGTGCGTATGTACTGTGTATAGGTTTTTAACAAGGATAATACATTGACAACATGCAGTAATACACATGTATGTAAGCGTAATTGATGTAAGGATTTGGCTTATGATTAAGCAGGTGAATAAAGTCTGCATGATTTGAGTAAGCTACAACTGTACATGTATGTGTATGTGTATGTACCGTAACTCCAGAAATTTACATCGTTCTCCAATTTCAATGGGTAACTTAATAACAAAAGTTGTTAAAATAATTTTTTTCTTACAACAATATAAATGTTAACAGGGATCAAAATTGTAATGCTTGTATTTTTAAAACTTCAAAAAATCATAGCATGGTTTTGTATAGCCAATCAATTGTGCTTTATTCTTAACTTCATTTTTCAAATGCAAGTGTACCAGCTATAGGCCAACACTAGATAGTACTGACTTCCATGGTCATCTTCTTTTGTTGGCGTCTTGTGTGATTAGTGGTTAGCATCATGTATAGTTAATTAATTAATGGAAACTACTTTTCATGAGTATACCTTTGCAGTGACTGAAAAATATGAAAAAATAAAATATGAAACTATCTTAAACAAAGATTTCTGGAATTTTCAATATATGCTACATTGTTACAGTGTTAGTAGTTTGTTTCATTAGCAGTTGAAAGATGAAATTGATGATTTTGAATCAAGATTGTCTCGTCTCCGTGTTGTCAAGGATATCTTGTTTGAAAACCCTAAAGTTGATGCCAAATCCTCACTAGACTCTGACATGACCCTTCTTGAAAAGGAATGGATACGCGTTAAAGATGTTGCTCAGATTTCCCTTGATACTCTATGGGGGGAGCATTCTGTGTGGGTGGATGGGGTGTTCAAGAAGATGTCTGATTTTGTGGCCAAGGGCCAAAGCATGCTGGAGAGGCAGCAATCTTTCGTTGCTTCCTATCCTCTTCATGACTTGGTGTCATCCAATGTGGAGGACTTACTCCAAGAGGTCCAAGATATTTTAAATACATTCGATGTAAGTACCTAACATTGTCGTAAAAAACCCAGTCCTTTGCAGCATCGGATTATAAATAGATTGGTATACATATTATATGTACATGAGTATTATAGACCTGTATTTATTGCAGGATAAATTGCTTGAGTATCGTGACTCATTGTATGAGCTCCAGGAGGTGGTGAAGATCAGAGAGAACAAGATTAGAGAAGCTACAAGTACTGATACATCCAGTTCTCTCTCTGATGATAAAGTCAAGGCATTCATTGACCAGTGGAATGTACTGGAGAATTCATCTGTAACATTGAATCCGGTTTTACAGGTACATGTATGTGTATGTATGAAATATATGCTCTGTGTTATGATTGGACATGTTTGTACATACCGTGCATAAGCATAAATGGAAGTTCATCGTTGTATTCAAATTTATAGTGTACAAATGTATATGTATGTGTACATACATGTACATATGCATATGTAATTGTAGTTTTACCGTTGGATTAAATTTTGATATTCTATCATCTTATTTTACTATTTACATTAGTTGTACTGTTCTCAACTTAACCTCGTGTGCCCACTAAAGAAAGTTGTGTTGCAAATCACTGAAATGGAACAAGTGGCTGGTGCCAAGGAGAAGCTTCAAGAAACGCTGATTAAGTCTGAAGTTAGTTTTACATATTTATACTAATGTTTGACTAAATGTCCGTTCGCATTAATTTGTTTTTTTTTTATGACTTATTAATTATGTCTACACATCGCCCACGCACTTCCGTACTTAATGTATTATGAATGGTAATTATTACATAAATGGGGCGAGCCCCACACCGGTCCAAATGGTGTATGTAAGGGTCGATCAAATTGCAGAAAAATTCTGTTTATACTTGGTTAATTCACAAAAACGCTTCGGGTTAAACCTACCTGAGCACGTTTTAACATGCTATGTAAAGCCAGCTATGTAACCGACTGCCTGTTTAGGCTATTCTCAAGAAATGTGTTAAAACTACACAGCTGCATGCCAATCCAAGAAGAGTTTTGAACTTTTTGATAAGATCAAATTACAGATGGTAGCAGATTCAAGCTCAATTTCCAGCCAGTCATGACTGACTCCAAAGTCAGTTTTCTGTCTCGGTCTTTGTGTTTGACGCCACAAATTTATGCAGTAATGTGTATCTACTTAGACAACAACATGATTCTGTGCTTTCTTTGAAATGGTAAAACAGTAAGGAAATAATCACCTATGTTCGGGATACTAGAGATGGATGTCTTGGCGGTTAATGACAGCAGTGAAGGCACTGAGTAGACTGCTTTGTTCGATTGCTTTTCTTGTTGACCTGTTGATGATCGAAGTGAAATAGTCTTGTATGACTAGCAAGGCCCTCCCACTCTTACCTCAGTTCGGAGTGAAAGGGTCTGGCTACACGAGACCAACTAAACTTAGTGAAGCAGACAATTAACAAACAGTAATGGTCGTGAAGGCTCGCCCCAAATAATGCAACGCATTCGTCTAGTAATTACTAATGAGCAAATCCTCAACTCAATGCGAACAAACTTTAGTAACTACATGTACGTGTACAGTATACACATGTACACATGTACAATCCATGTATGTGGTACTTTAACACGTACTGTATCACGTATTAGATGGGTACTGTATATACATGTACTAATACAATGTAGTCTTGTTGTTGATCAGATCATTACTTTTAGTTGGCTTTCTCAACTGCAAAGTTCGAGACATTAAAGCAGTTGTCGTATGATCTTGACACTGTTTACCGAGAGCAGTACGTTGACTCAGATAAAATGAAGGGATTTCCAACAAACAAAGAACTTCAAGTCGTCAATCAAAAGTTGACTGACATGATTCCGAAACTTGAAAACCAATCTGTTGAGCTCCATCGTCACCTAGTGTTGATGGTAGAGTGGTGGAAAGACTATGAAGTGGGCTATGAGGTTAGTTGATAGTATAGTTGTAGTGACTTTATTAATATCGTTATCATATACTAGAGTATCAGTGAGTGGCTGGTTGGTATCAATGGAAGGGTTAATGACTTGTCACAGCTGGTTCAAAATCAGGAGCAGAATCCACAGGAATTATCGGAAATAGCTGAGGTATGCACACTAAAGGCAGTGATACACTACACAAATTTTTGCAACAAAAAAAAGAACCATAGATTTTCTTGATATTCATAGCTTGGGCAACATGTTGCACAACATTTTTATACAACAAATTATATGTGAAAAGCTGTAAAATTGCTGACCGTTCAGGACGGAAGCAAAGGCTTTATCTCAAATAATTTTACATTATATTATTATGTATAAATTATATAGGAACTTGTGGCTGATATACAATCCCATGAGACACAGTACGAGTCCTTAACATGCACTGCCCAGAACCTCCTGGTTGACATGGAGAGCAAACACTGTGAAGCCCTTGAGTTCACTAATAATCTATCGCAACTCAAGTCATCCTGGTCTAGTATTCAATCCATTGTTGACAGCCTGAATTCCCAATTACAACAAGAGTGCAGAGAGTTGAATGCTTACTTAGAGAAACTGGGTAACTTTTCGGAACGGTTGAGTTCCGTATATGCAGAGTTTTATGATGAGTTATGCACAGCTATACCACCCAATGCTAGCCAAGAAACCATCAATAAGCAGAAACAAGTACTTGAGGTTAGCTTTCTCTCACTATCTGCACATGTACTTTCCAATATATAGGCATTACAAAAAAATTCTCTCAATACATGTTCTGTATATAATCAGTAGTATTGTATGTGTACATGTGTACAGTACCTTCATTTTATGTACTGTACAGTATGCAATTTATGTATTGTGACATGTATTGTTGCAATTTTTGCCCTTTTATATATGACTCTTGTACATTAGTATACTGGCTGGTACATGTCTAAGAGGAATTTATTGATTTATTTGCTGTAAATATATTACAGAGATTTAATGAAAAAATAGCAGAGATGACTGAAGAATTCCATGTACTTAAAAAAGAAGGAGAAAGATGGGGTAGTAAAGTTTTATCTGATAAATGGATGGATCAATTCAGGGAATTGTCACCAGGTGACTCACTGCAACAATTGGCATGTGTACTTATACATCTACAGTACATGTACTATTGTACGTGCATATTTTTACTCTTTTAAAAAAGCATACGTATACATACATACGAAACTAACTGCTAAAATATCAACCATAAATGTATACAGTATATGCATGTACATGTGTATTCCTCAAAGCTTTTTGTGTGTTTAAACCTACCTAAGTGCGTGGAAAGAATAAAGCAAATATGTTTTTCAGTGTGTAATTTGTTACATTTTGCGAGAGCATTACAATTACATGTATTATCTCCAGGTTTTTTTTTACATGTAATGTGGCAAAAGCTTGAATGGTTTCATTTTCTTAGTTGGTTCTCTTACTCATTTCTCAAGGACGCACTCCTTGTATTTTTGAATGTAATAAAGTTGATGTACAGTAACATTCAGATTTCAGAGTTACATGTACACTGTTTGTATTAGCATACATTATGGTAGCTAGTTTGTGTACCACGGACGTTGTATGTTTAAGTTTCACATTAACATTACGGTAAATTAATTTCACTTGCTATTATTGTATAGGGGTTGATGACTCTGGTAATGAGACTACATCCCATCAGAGTGTTGACAGGCAACTTACAACCTCAGAAAACCGATTAAAAAAGATGAACCAAATGGTCAAGGTATGTATAGCCAACAGTTTGTCGTTCATGAATTTAAGACCTTGTATAAAATTATTTTCTTTTTTTTTGGCAGCGATCCTCATAATATTATATGTTGCTTGTTTTGATGCATACATGTGCGTACACTACAGTGTATTGTATATACATGTACATACACACTTGCATTTATAGAACTACAATGTACTTTTGCATGTTTGTCATTTACTGTACTTTGTACTTCGTTTTATGCTTATATAATTGTACTAGTTTACTGCATACTGTATATCGTATACACGTATGTATACTAGGATCGAGCTCTTGACCTGGAGTTGAGTCAGGGTGATAATGCAGCATTACTTCGATCTGCTAATGAGCTTCTTGAGTGGGTGGAGGATAACTTGAGTGACCAGTTACTTCACGAGAGACCCCCTGGAGAGCTGAACCAATTGCTACAGAATTCAGAAGGGATTAAGGTACATACATGCAGTGTGCAATGTGAGCTGCTGCTACAATAGTACATGATAGTAGTTGTATGGTGACATTATTGACTACAATTTTGCTTGTTTTTTTATAAAGTTCATTAAGTACAGCCTATAATTAATTTATGAATATCCTGTATTTAAAAGGCTTCAATAAAATTTAACCCTTTATGTTTTGAAAATGGTGGAGTTTAGTGAAGTTCTTTTTCTTTTTGAATAATTTATCAACTGTATAACTAAAAGGTATTATAAGGTTACTGCTGTAACATTAATAGTATTATTTGTTGATACTGGTATATCACAAGATTAACCATGTTTCTGTTTCATATTATCTGTTACTTGTATACAGTGTATTTTTAAAAGATTATCAACTGTTCTCAGTCAATATTGCCACTTTACTGCGAGCTATGTACACTTGTACATACATGTACAGTATAGTATGAGTGTCTTTACTTCCCTTAGGACATTAGAGAGTCGTTTGAAAGTCGAAGAAGGACTCTTCAGCGACTTCATGAAATAGCTACTTCCTCCAAAGGCACTCTTTCAGAGAAAAATTTGAAGAAGATAGAGCAACTGATGACTCAACTTGATAATGCCTGGAATACGTTAGAGGAATCTTTATCTGCTACGGCCAACAGTGAGTGTATTGAGTATATAAATCATGCTTGTTAGTTAACATACATGTACATGTATGTGCAGTATATATTCAAAATAAAATGCCAGGTTGTAAAAGTACTTTTTACAAAAAATTCAATATTGATTGAAATACATGTATTTGTATTATAGTTTATTAATATTATAAGAAACAGCATTTCCTAAATTTTAATTCCTAGTTCACAGCGTTTTTTTTTTTTCATAAAAAAATTAACGTATTGTATTTATTATGTACTCTGCTGTATACAGTTAGCACTGTGAGCAATAAACATTACGTATGGGCAGTGTGATGGTTTTGACACTTACATGTATGTGGATTAGTATTCTATTCAGCATAATGTTTAGCGAACATTGTAGCAGTGAGGATTATAACAGCCAGTGACTAGTTATTTGACAACCAGGATACTTGTAGAATACTGCAGTCCTCACTGAAGTTGTATTTTAATAATGTCTACATGCAAGAGTGTGCCTTTAATTTATTTTGCAGTTTGTATGTACACTATGCAGTGCAACTGTTCTGCTAGTTTATTTCATGTTCAGTAAAATCCTGTCCTTTCTAATGGTCACAGACACAGAAGAAGTTCTTTCTAAAGTTCAGCTGTTCACTACTTGTCATGATGAATGTTGTGATTGGTTAACAAATACCGAGCAGTCTTTAAACGACTGCCTTCCTATTGAAGCCGATTTAACCAGATTGGATGAACAACAAATCTTACTTGAGGTTACATTACTATTATTGATTCAAAGCTACATGTACATTTGTACATGTACTGACATGTAGCTGTCAATATTTCTACATGTATGTAGTATTGTATCAGCTACATAATTAATGTACATGTACGTTGTATGTTACATGTATGCACATGTGTATTTATACATGCATACTTTATGCATGTATTCTTCTTTTGTCTGTAGTCCTTGAATAATGAAATTTTGGAGCATAAAAGAATCCCCGAAGAACTTGATCTTCAAGCGGAGGCTATTGTTCAAATATCTCAAGCCGGTACTGGAAAGGATGTGTGCGAGAAAGCACGGATCGTCCAGGAGCGATACTCCAGTTTAGAGGATCGAGGAGCTGAGAGCAGTGAGCTGTGTGAGGAAGCTAAAGTAGACACGCAGACCTTCAAAACAATGGAGAAGGAGTTTGATTTGTTAATGACTACCTTGAAGGAAAGTTTTGAAGCCTTAAAAAATAAGCCAAAACGACCCATTGGAAATTTACAGGAAACCATAGATGAGCAAGTGGTTAGCATTGATTTTTACTAGTATTAGCTACATAGTAGTGACCTAGCTCTTGTCATACAACATGTACATGTATACAGTGGAACCTCTATTTAATGGACACTTTGGGGATTGGATTTTTGTCCTTTATATAGAGGTGTCCTTTACAGGGAGATTGTACGAGTTGATGCTGGTAACACAAAAATGGTTTTATTGTTTAGCCTGAAGCACACTGTAACTGAATATGCTTGTATCTAAGCATCAGGAACCAAGATATTACATAACCCTTTAACAACCATAGACGCTTATATGCGTCATAAACTCCGCCCACAACATTTATGACCATATCCAAGCAGATAAAGCTTGTGTAAAGCTGCATTTTTGCATTTGGAAAAAGTGAAAGTTCCTTAAAAAAGTGACCACTTTTCGCGCTGCCGCCGCCCCCCACAAAACCTTGCATACGGGGGGGTTTCTAAGGGGGGGGCTGGCCCCCCCTTAGGCGGGGTTCCAAGGGGCATAGCCCCTCGCCACTTTTTGAAATTTTTGAGTTTGAGGGGTGGTCCGAGACGCAATCTGAGCGTCTACAGAATGCTTGAGTACGTTTTGGAGTCATCAGGCGGCATGTCGAGTGTGGCTGGTATGGGGGCGGGGCTGGAAAATGGCGGAAGCTCCTCTGAAATTGGTGGTTATGCCGAGCTTTGGCTGACCCCGTTTCCATGGCAACAGCGACAGTGCGAAATTTCTTTCACCCAGTGGAAGTACTAGACATGCTTACATTTACACGGGAGTTTTGTTGCAGTCGGTGTCACCTACGGTCAGCACTTGCAGAACACCAGGAAACATACACATTCTTCACAGTCTGCCACATACACACACACCAAGCACTTTACAATAACACAGCACATATATACATACTTCAATAAAAATTCTTCACACTTAAAACAACCAAATGGACTTACAAGTATGTAGTTGTGGAGTCTTTTACAACCGCTATCAATACTTTTACCAAAAACAACAAAACAACTAACAGAACAAAACAACGACGACTGACTGTGTTCTGAATAGTAAAAAGTGTGTGTATTTTTAAAAACTTGTGCTACTTATACAATGACTAAAACTTGAGAATATTCTAGAATGACCATGTGACAAAAATTACAATAATGTGAAATAGATTAATTAAGATGATGAAACTGATTAATTACAGAAATTACAATCCTGCAGGCAAGTGTTCACTACATAGTAAACTTGTAGAGCAGACTATCAAGTTTTACATAGTAGCTAACTTGACACATGGCCAGATAGTCTTGTCCTCAGTGTTGCTATACTCCAGTTTCACTTCAAAAACTCCCAATTGCTAGAAAATACTCAAGCAGATGATGAGAAGTTGGTCCTTCAAAGAAAAATCTAAGGCTAGGGCCTTGAGCAAACTTTAAACACAACCCTCCAAGCGAGCATCCAAAGAAGCCATGATCAAAAATAAATAAAATTGAAGTAGGTGTTCGTCTTAATCTTTGTCATGTTTTCAAAAATCCTTTAAATCGTGGAATTATCGACATCAAGCGCCTTCATTGGAGTGAGTGAAGTTCTACCATCAAGTATTCACAGAGATTACGTGGTAACACACACACACACACGCGCGCGCGTGCGTGCGCGTGCACGCACAGGCTTAAATACAAAACAGTACCTATGCATAAGTATGTGTACATAAGAGTGTTAATATCATTAAAGAATTAATTAAATAATTAGCACGGCCCATCACCGAATTAAAGTTTACACTGAATTTTGTTTGAGGGAACAGGCACTTATGTTTGGAACACCAGTACACTGTTTCCAGATCTTAGTGTTATACTTATATGTTTATGAATGTGTTCGAGCAACTTACACGTACTGTGCCGTCACCGATCATCACAAAACTTTTTGGTTGTACTCATAAGTAACATCACCAATCAGATCCGCATCGTAGACAAACAAATTAATCTCTTTAGCAAGCCTCCTTACGTCAAACTCTAGGCTAAGCATTCTAGGGCACTGGACTTTGAGAGTGGCAGCCAACAAACAATTTTCAATTTTCTCAATTTAAAAGTATGACCACGCCCACTCGCGCACGTGAGATTATTGGATAAGTTTTGTGACCGTGAAGAGAGGAAAGTGTACGCGTGTTCGATCGTTTTTTCAAAATCTTAAACTAATATAATCATAGTTCGGTTAGTAACAATATACTGTAGTTTTTAAATCCGTGTTGACTCTGTCATCTTCCATCATTTTATACTTAAACAGCGCTAAAGAAATACTACCACTGGTCACCTGTAAGTTAAAAAAATAAAACAAAGCATGAATATATATATGATTAACTTGAATATGTTTGCTGACTTAGCGTGTTAACTAGATGCGTGTATGTAGTACATGTAAACAGGTATCTGTTCTCTAAAGTTCCATATAACATTTGTCTTATTGGTTAATTTTATTAATAGTTATCTTCACCTAGCTTTATAATAGCAAGTTGTGTACATATTACCTGTGCTTTTTATTTTTATTTTTTGTTTTTACTACTATCCCACCCACACGTATGTGAACTCGTGTAGTTGTTTTTATAATCTTATATTGGGAAAACATATAAATTTCTGATTGTTAATGCTAATTGCTATAGTGTGATAAGCCTTAAATGTACTGTATTGTTTTCTCTGTATATTCAATTTGTAACCCTGTGTAGTATTTAACCCCATTTAGGAAACGTTTTTTTAGTGGCGCGTTTTAGTCCCTAACGTACATGTATAGCACAAGGAAGGATGTGGTGGTGAGAGTTTGTACCATGAAGAATTCTTAAACCCCATTCCTGCCTCTCAAGGGCGGGGCATCCCTCCATGATGAAAATTCTCTCCACAAAATGACATTTTGTCTTTGAAAAGACCTTAACTATATGTATCGGACTTGGTTTCCCAGGGTTGTATTCTTAAATAATTACGGATGTTTGATATATGATGCATATATGTACATGTAGCCGGCTATCAACGCAAACTGCTGAATTTAGTATACAATAGGGTTATGTTGTGACATGCTGATGAGCTGGCATGATACCCCAGCATTAAATTAAGCCTTTTACACAAGCTGCCGGCTCTGTGGGACTGCCGTACTCTCAAGAGAGGTGCAACCCTTGGCGCTAGACTATGGTTACGGTAGCCGAGGTTCTGACCTCACCGGGGTTAGGTCACTCTTTACAAACACACACACACACACACACACACACACACACACACAAACCAACTACTATAACCTCCCGCCCATGCTCGGGTTAATAATTATAAAGAGAGTACAGAGCAAGAACAAAAAAAATCAATTGATAGTAATAAACATTATTACTGCATTCATTAACTAGTAGGAGGTGTGGTTAACGCCCATGCACTCAGTTAAATGGAGGTACTTTCACGTGTTTGCTAAATAAATGGGTTCACAAGAGTTGTCCATTATCCGTTAAATGGAGAGTCCGTTACAGGGAGGTTAGTTAAGTACAATAAAGGTGGCATTTTCATACCATGCTTTGGCTTTGTCCGTAAAAAACGAGGTGTTCATTACAGGGAGTGTTCGTTAAGAGAGTTTCCACTGTATACACATGTACATGTACACTGTACTTATGTTTGTGTACTTGTACAATACATTGTATGTAATATCATGTACATGTATGCTATATGCTATACTTGCTGCCTTTTTTATCAGGATTACTGCACTGACGTTGAAACCAAAATCACAACTTTCAATAAAATGTACGACTTAGGGCGTAGGATATGCAGGAAGTATCCGCCAAGTCAAGCTTTTCGAGAAGAACTCCAAAAGAGAATGGAGGATTGGGAAGAATTCATTGGTTTAATAGGTTAGAAATTGATATAATATATAATAGTTACAATTATTCAAGGTTAAGAACCCTTATTAATATACATGTACATGTACATGTAGTAGAAATTATGATGGTTTAAAGAACTGTTGTATTATTTTAAATATATTTGTGAACTAGTAGTTACCAAATGTACACATTCGTATTTTGGCTTTTATTTTAATGTTATAGTACATATACATGCACATAATCTAATTTTAATGTGCACTAAGGGTAGCATTAAAACTACTGTAACAGTATTTTTTATCACTTTTTAGTATATGAACTGTAAACATGTTCAATGCTTGTACATGTACATAGTAGTATGCATACATGTACTTGCTAGTTGATACAGCCATCAGTTGTTTTTGATAAACCATTCTGGTGCACTGATGGTCCACTGTTGGTGCAGTTGGCTCAAAAAATATCATGTAAGTTGAGCCAATTTGTGCACTTACTTGTAGCATTTTAGCACTTTTTTAGCCTAAAACTATAAGGCATAGAGCTTTCAGAAGATGTGATTTAAAATTTGTTTCAGTTGAATACCATGGAAAAAGACTCACTAGACAAAAGTTGATTCAATCATTCGATGATACTAATTTTCGGACATGGCCCTTTACATGATTCTTTTTCCACCATGTTTTCGAGTTTCTCAATGATAATGGATACTGGGCTCTACTGACCTAAGTCCTGGTTGGTTGCATGTTTATTGCATACATGTACACATACATGTAGCTGTAACTTTCGCAGTACTTGTGTCTGAATGTACATGTATGTGACGACTGAATATTGATCTTTTATTCTAGTTGGGGCAGCTTAGGAAGCTACTTGTCCAGTGCCATTACTCAATTCGAGCGCTCGACTTCAGTTACATGTAGTTCAGTTTCAGTTTAAAACCTAGCGTTGATCTTTTTTTCTTGCTTTTTTAATTTTCTTGGGTATGGTGGCTTGTTCTTCCAGCTCAGCGATATTTGTTCGAACAGTATATACTAAACCACTTAGAGACCTATGCTTCGGCTATTGAGTTGTTTAGTAACCAAAGAATTCAGAATAGTGTCCGAGCTGAAGGGTACTATTTTGAATTCTCGGGTTACTAAACAACTTAATAGCCTCTTTTAGGTTTCTATTACCTAGTGGGAGCATCAAAGGCACTGGCTGTGCCATCATAACAGAACTTCCAGTTGACTCTGACTGGCTTCCTGCTTGTGTAAACTTGTGTCCTTTATCAAAGTAGTACACTGCACTGATGTATATGTACATGTATATAGTATACTAGGTGGCCACATCAAAGGCACGACCTGTGCCATTATATTCTGTAATAGAACTGACAGTTGAATGCATCAGAGGCACCGCCTGTGCCATTATATTCCATAATAGAACTGCTAGTTGAACGGCCTCTGAGGCTCTGACCGGCTTTCATTGTGTTAACGTCATCCCCCAATTATCCCCCCATTTAACGCCCCCCCCCCATCTCCAAATTAACCCCTAATATGTATATATGTAGTAGACTAGGTGGCCACATCCTACCTGTGCCATTATATTCATTGCCAGCCTCTGCGGTTCTGACCGGCTTTCGTTGTGTTAACACCATCCCCCAATTAACCTCCAATTAAACATCATCTCCCAATTACCCCCCAATTAAACACCATCTCCCAATTAACTATATATAGTAGCCTAGATGGCCACATCAAAGTTACCACCTGTGCCATTATATTCACTGCTGGCCTCTGTGGTTCTGACCGGCTGTCGTTGTGTTAACACCATCCCCCAATTAACCTCCAATTAAACACCATCTCCCAATTAACTATATATAGTAGACTAGATGGCCACATCAAAGGTACCACCTGTGCCATTATATTCACTGCCAGTTGAGCCTCTGAGGCTCTGACTGCTTCCATTGTGTTAACACCATCCCCCGATTAACCCCCAATGGCTAACTTGTGATATGAATAAACAAGATGCACCCAGCCACCCACCTAAGTAAACCATACATGTACATGTACATGTATATCATTTTTAGCACTAATGCAGTTTAGTAGGAAATATATCAGCACTCTGGATGGAGTCTCGATTGCAATAACAGCATGAGGCAGAAAGCCGAGTGCTGTTATTGCAATCGAGACTCCTTCCATTGTACTGATGTATCCCATACAGAACTGTAGTCAGTGCTATAATTATTATACATACAATACTGTATAGTATTGTGTAATACAGCTTTTTATGCTGTACATGTATATATGGTATACAGTTTATTTCTTGATGGATTTGTATTTTCATTTACATTGTATTTGTGTATAAGGAGTTGAGCAGCATACAGTTGTATACATTACATTATGTATATGTACATACATATACATGTACATGTACATACATGTACATGTATGCATGATAATTATACACAGTATATTACCCATTTATAAAGCTGTTGTTAGCTTTCTTGTAATAATCATGTACTTGATAAAGATTTTTTTCCCTCCATAGTTCAGCGTTGGGATCACTATATTCGAATAAACCAACTATGGAAGGAATTTGAAGGGATTGTAAAGGATTTCTTGGAGTGGCTAATGGCCGAGGGAAAAAGCTTTTCCAAAGATGTAACCACTCTTGGAGGAGAGAAAGGAGTTTGTGACCACATGAAGACATGTGAGGTATGGATACTATCACACATACATGTACAGTACATGTTCTAGTATTTAATGTACACACAATATAACCAGATTAACAGCTTACACTGTATAACATGTACCGTAAACGTTGAAATTTTCAAGTGGCTTTTATTTCAATAAAAATGATGTTTGAGTAGAACAGAAAATATTTGCTGGATTGAATTTTGTGAAAATGTTCAATAGTGAATTTTTAACCTCATGAAATTATGAACTACATGCATGTAACTAAAGATTATTAAATAACAAACATGTATAGTTATAATAATAAAATATTTCATGAGTAAAAATTTCACGATTTTGATTCAATAGCGAATATAGCGAAAATTAATATACTGTGAAAATTTTAACATTTACGGTATGTGTGCATGTATAAACAGCGTACATACTGTATGCGTGTTTTACTTTCAACTATTCCTCGCGCCGGCGAAGCCATAGCGAGGGATACGGTAATGGGTCTGTGAATTCGTTTGTAGTTAGCAGATTAAAACTAATGGTAATTAAGTAATTTTAGTACTCCTGTATATGCATGCGCAGTCCTTTGATCCATCGTGTTTCATGGCCCATGCCCTGCAATCGTCTCGAAATGCTTGTGAATTAAATACTAAGTACGATGGATGGCTTATGCTTGGTTGTAGGCCTCCTGTGCCATTCCTGGAGAGCAGGAGAAGATCTCTAGGTTCATGTGTAGTCATATCTCTATCTGGATCGTATGGCAAATGTAAGTGCTGGATTTTTTTTTCTATCGATCGTCGAAACGACCAGCCTTTGTATAAATCTGTATTGTGATTTTTGATATACAAGTTTAGAACTGTAACATTCACTGTGTGATAAGAATAACAAGAGCAACAAATGCCGAAATTCAAATTGCTTCATAATGGCGTTTGTTTAGTATGTGCTGCTCACTGTGCTGAGTTTGCGACCACGCCTTTCTTGTTTAGTAATGTTTTTTTAACCCTTTCTTTGCTACTTTTCATTTTTGGAGATGGCATTCAGAGCCTTGCTTCTAGCTCCTCTTGTAATGCCCACTGGAAGAAGTTTGAGGCAGTATCAAGTTGATCTTAAAAAAAAAATCTGTTTTTAGTGTGCGAGGGATTTGCACTTTAGTGCACTAGTTTAAATGAATTAGGGAAACAGTAAAATTAAAAACAAGTAAAATTTAATTTGTGTCATTGTTAATGAACTGACTAGCTAAATCCATATCTTTAAAAACGTGTTAAAAGTACATGTACAGTATGTAATATTGGTAATAGCAATGATTTATAGTACACATTGTTAATGTAGATGCTTAGAATTTGAACAAAGGCTATGAAAAAGAAAAGCACCATATGTGCATGTGCAGTACATTTACATGTATTTACTGTGTGAATAGAGGAGAAGCTACGTACATGTAGTAGTACATGAAGCTAAAATACAGTCAGTCACCTCTTTCCCCATCCCTTGAGCACTTTTCCCTAGACCACAGAGATTGTGGTGGAAGCTATTCTGTGAAATTTTTTTAACCAACCCTGGATATGTATATACAGGCTATTTTTGGCAAAGCATACAAACCTTGCCAATACTGCGCAGTGAAGCATGTAACCCCTACCAATGCTGGGCATTTTTTAGTACTTCATGACTCTAAATTAACCCACGTTACTTTTGTAGTTTTTTTGGTTAGAGATGCACGTACATGTATAAAACATTAAAAATAGTGACAAAATTGTACTTACAGTACTTGTATATTCTTGTACTAAACTGTCACCTCCAATAAAGAATACGTATTACATTAATGAATAGTTGAAGCTCTACTTTTCCACTTTATATTCTATTATTTGAATGTATTGTGCTGTATTGTTTGTTATTTTTGTATTATTGATTTTACCTTTTCGTAGACTTTAAAAAATACTCTAAAGGACAAAGGCTCTTTGTTGGATGACATCACTGTTAAAGCAGATGAGTTACAAGATGAGGATGGAAAGAAGCCTAACGGTACACGAGACATTGATTCCAGGTGAATGACTATGGTACTATGGTCACATCAATATACATGTACACTGTTTACACATTGTAGTCTTCATAGTCTGGGGACCGCCCATTCGCAACAAGGAATGGTCTAGCAACATGCGTATTCTAAACTCATCGCAATGGAATTAGAAAATTTAATTATTTCTAATGATGTAAGCATTTTTAATCACGTGCGCACGTATGTATGTTTTGCATATACACGACATCAAGTCCCACCCCTTTTTGGCAACATCAAAAGGTAGCAGAAATCCTGCTACCGAGATAACTTTGGTATACAGGCCATTTCTCGTTGTGAATGGGCGGGTCCCCAGACTATTGTCTTCATGTGTTGATTGATTATGCTGTATTTGCTCTGTGTACATACGTGTACATTTACATGTACAGTCTGTACTACACAGTACATGTACATGTAGTATTATATACTATAGAAGCCTTAATCTTCAAGGTGTGTTACCAGAGCATTACCAATTTACCGAGTCATCTTGAAAGGCTATCCTTGATATAATGATAAATGAAAAATACTGTAACTGGTAAACCCTTTGCTGTTATGAGCCACTGTGGCTGACCATGAATAACTCGAACGGCTTTCTTTAATTGATTGGGCATGTGCAAAGAACAAGTTGATAAATTTTCAGGCTACACCCTCAGGTTTATTAACTATTCACAGTAATCTACCGTGTATGTATATGTACTATGTGTATGTATACTGCCTCAATTAAACATATGTACAGTACATACATTTGTACGTGTACATGTATACATGTAGATATGCATGTAGTAATTTACTGCATGTTATATGTTGCATATTCTTGTACTAATGTTAGACGTTCTATTGATGATTATTTTGAATTTTATGCTTGTAGATTAAATGATGTGTCGATCCATTGGAACTCAGTATGTCAGCTGCTATCAGAAACATTGCAAATATTGGATGGCGTGTACAAGAAATTGCTACTGATTAATGACATATCAACAGGTGAACAAGAGTGGTTGGCTAAAATGGGTGGTTTAATGGCGGACAAGAAGACAACACACGGACAGGTTGATGTGCTACGTAGTGAAGTTGAACTGTTTAAGGTGAAGTAAATGGTTGTGATATTTATTCTACATTAATTTAGTTATTGGTAATGCTTGACATGTACATGTATAATTACATTATGTATACTATTATGTGCTATGGTGAGAAAATGAAGTGTAACATGTACATGTATAGATTATGCTACCCCTACTAAGTAAATACCAGATATACAATGTATGTGCACTGAGCCTGCAGGCATAGCCCCTAGTGCTTTAGTGCACACATATTGTATATCTGATATTATACATGTAGGGGTTATGTAACCAATGTATGTCATAGTAGACTACTGATTAGGCACTCTAGAACATTGTGCTGAGCTGAAAAGTGGTAGCAGCACACACTTGTCCTCCAAGTGTACATATATCACAAAAGACATTACATGCACACTGTTTTCTTTGATCTTGACCACAACTATGGCATATTTCAGCACTTTGTCAATTATTACATGTAGATGTATATGTACAGTGCAATGTAAATTTTATAGTCCAAAAACAAGCACTAATGTTAGTGAAGTTATCCCTACATGTACCTGCCAAAAAAATGCCAAATTAAATGCCCTCTAATATACAACATGTACTTGTAGTTTTAAGGTGCTGTACATGTACATGTACATATCAAAATGCAAAGGGACATACACACTTGTACATGTATTTACTTCCAGTTATAATGTTTGCCTGTATGAATCAGGCTTTATAGTACAGTACATGTACATGTATGTGTATCCCGTAATTGTTGTTAATGTATTACAGACGGGTTATTGTAGCATTTGTTCAATAGTTTGATTGATCAATCCTGCTGCATAGAGTGCATGTGTGACCTGCTCTGAGAAAACCTAAGATCTGTCGCAAAAATTGAATTTTAGTTATAATTAAAAACGTGAGGCGTGGTCGTAAAATTAATGGCGGAATTCTCGAACGGTGTGGGACCTTTAATAGACTTGTATGCAGCCGTTATTCAAGATAGGCTTACAAAACTTGCTCTACCAGCTCAGGAAGGTCTGTAGAGGTAGGAAATAAAGTTTCAGAAGTAGGCGCTGCACATTTGGGAAGTTGTAAGTCAATAAAGACGGACCGGACCGTCAATTGCAATTGTCAAAAAAAAACGCAAACGGTTTTCATTTCTTCAACCGTTCATTTCTCCCAACAGAATCTTTCGTATTGTAGGTCATTTTAAAGAGCATTTTCTGCTCTATCCAGTGGTATAAATAACTCGGAAAATAAAATTTGCGACAGATATCAGGTTTTCTCAGAGCAGGTCTCATATATGATTTCCCTTAGAGGTCGTGATACTTCCCTTTTCTGCTGTAGTCCCTTTGTAGTACTACAGTACATGGACTACAATTATATAGCCCCAAATTTTTTTGCTCTCAAAACTTTTATCAATTTTGTTAGTCATTGTATGTGACGAAAATTAATGACAAATGTGTATGCACACATGTTGCTGCATGTGCTTATACATGTACCGACGAATTTTTTTGTATGAATGTTTTGTTTTTTCTTCATTTTGCTGAATTGACAAAACTTTAGGCAATAAAATTATGAGCCTATATGGTGGTTCCCTTTTCTAGCAATTAGTGTTTACATTTTAAACCCATAGCCTTTTGCCAGACTCCATGGCTCGAAATTGGTTCTTTATGGAGGTTAATATTATGGCTCTATAGTTATGGTTTATAATTCCTGTCCCTTTTGTCTCTTGTAGTAATAGTTGTTTCAGTAATAATAATTTCATGTGATTCCGTTAGTGTGGTTTTGTTCATGTAGTGCATTATGCATTGTACATGTACATGCATTCTTACAAAGATGTGCATTCATGTACATACATATTTGTACATACTTGTGCACATACAGCATGTACTGTACAGGTACAGTATGTACTGTACAGGTATTGTTTGCATAGTGCAGTTTTTGATGGGCTTCTGAATAAGTTCCAATTGCACATCGAATGCCCGTGGATATATAAGGCACTGGGAATTCGTAGTTTCACTAGTTTCTTTCGTTAGAAAATGACTCCTACAATTTTATTCACTGTTGGTGCTATTCTTCCACTAATCATTCTCTCATCCAATGGCGAGCAGAACACTACCACCCGACCAGATACTCCTGCCTCTGTTACTCCATCTGGCATGAAGTATATTGAAGCAGCATTGGCTAATATCAGTAATCAGATCACTGGCCTCACCGTATCTGATAATGATGTCACTCATTCGCTTACCAGCGTTACCAGTCTCCTTCAGCTCTCGCTGTTGAAGGAAATACTAGCAAACTCCAACACACGATCAGATAATGAAATGATTAGTGAAGAAGAGGTCATTCAGTTGCTTACCAGAATGGAGGAGCAGATTAATGTCACTGTTAAGATGGAAGAAGATAACGAAGTGGCCATTATAGCACTGCAAGAAGAAGTGACAGCAATGTTTTCCACATTGAACTCGATGAGGAAAGACATTAAAGCAATATTAAAGAGCACTCAATCAAACACATCCAATGATGACAATAATGATTATTCCGTTACTTCCCTACCTACTTCATGCAGTGCTATCAAGTCATCATCACCGAACAGTCCATCAGGGTATTACACTATTATGGACAGTGATGGCCGCACTCGCCACGTATATTGTGATATGGGTGAGCTGTGTGGGTCCAGTGAAGGATGGACAAGAGTAGGTTATCTCAATATGAGTGATCCACAGGAGAAATGTCCCGATGGATTTAAACTATATGAGGTGGATGGAGTAAGGGCTTGTGGTCGTCCGTCCAGTGGTTGTGTCTCAACTACCTTGCCTTCAGATGGTATCAGTTATTCGGAGGTATGTGGTAAAGTTATTGGATACCAGTATGGATCACCAGATGGGTGTCATGCTCGTAATCGTCCTGACCAGATTAGTCTGTCTCATGGTAAGCCACGCAGCCATATATGGAGTTTTATAGCTGGGCTTTATGAAAGCGGTTGGAGAAATGATTGTCCTTGTGGATCTGTAGATTCACAAAAAAATCCCAGTTGCATTAGTACGCATTACTTCTGTGAATCTGCTGGTGTTCCCAACTGGCAGTTGAAGCTCTATACCGATGATTCCCTATGGGATGGTAAAGGATGTGGCCCTAATGAAGGCCCTTGCTGTTCTCTCCCTGGTCTCCCGTGGTTCCATCGTACCTTCCCCTACACTACTGATGACTCTATTCAGATGAGGCTGTGCTGTGATGAGGGTATTGAGAATGAGGATATTCCGGTGTCTTATTATGAGATTTACGTTAAATAACTCAAACATTTTGTGCATTCATTAAGTATTGTTTTTTTTTTGTAGTTTTGATTTTTTAAGAGTAGTTTATTTAGTATCCAAACATGTAGTGGACCCAAACTATAGTCAAAAACTTTATTTTTATTTTTTTCAGTTTTTTTTTTTTTTTTGATTTTTTAGAGTAGTTTATTTAGTATCTAAGCCTGTAGTAGACTCGAACTATAGTCAAAAACTTTTTTTTTTTTGAAATTTTTTTTGTTGGAGTAGTTGATAAAATTGCTATAGTCACAAAATCTCACAAGAAATAAGATTTATACTGCACATGCATACATATCGATATACATATATCCTCCATACAGTATATGCATGTATAATGTGTTTTATGCATGTACTTATTCACTAATTAAAAGTGCATGTACTGTGAAGTGCATCTCTACCTCTGCTGGTAGTTATTCAGAATGCTATTTCATTATGTGTGTTTTTAAAGTAGAAACAATAACGAAAATTGACATAGCATTTGAATCAAACTATTAAAATGTAATGTACTGTACATGTATGACATACTGTACATGTACATGTACGATAGCATTAGGGCAATAAATTGTTCACTGGCTGTTATACATGGGGGGGGGGGGTGGTGTGATTGCGATTTATGTTACTTAATTAGATCATTAAGTAAGTGACAGCGCTTAAAACTAGAGAACTCCTCATTAAATTCTATTTGCTTATACATGTAATTGTATTTTGAACCCATTTCACATACATTTTTTCTCATTAAACTTTACGAAAGGTTGCACTGTCTTTTTGCATACCATAAAGCTGGTTATTTTTTGCGTGGATTTAATTTTTGTGCATGGGCAGTAGTGCATAGATTAGCACCCATAAAAAATTTAATTGCAAGTGGTAATACATAGAACAGGTTCAATTTTGCAAAAATTAGTGATTTTTTTTATTAAAACAACAAAATATTACAGCCGCAAGAATAACCAGCTATACAGTAATCAGAAGCTTTTGTTGTGCCTGCCTACTCCATCAATAGTCATTTGGTATCTTGTGATTTAAATTAAAATGTTTTAAAATTTTTTAGAGGCGTACACATACAGCAGAGTCTTTTTTTCAATCATAAATGAATAGAATTTGATTTTTTTTTTTATTTTTCAACTAATGAATACAGCAGATGTAAATGTAATAAGATACTTCTACATGTATGCAGCAATTATTTGCTTAAAATAATGTTTTATGTGTGAATCTAAAAAAGTATAATATATTATAAAATTTTATCATTATATTATTTCAGGGATATCTCCAAGAGTTTACTGAGCACAACCCGTATATTATAGTCATTGCAGAAACTGAGGAGTTTGTTTTGGAGCATTCCAGTTGTTTCGAGCATGAAGACATTAAAAAGGCTGTGAGAGACATAATCAAGGAGTTTGAAACTCTTGAAGAATCAGGCACTGTAAGTGTAAACTTGCATGTACAGTGTATGTTATGTTTAATGTTTATTGTTGTCCCTTTAAAGGATTACTTGACGCGATTAGAGAAGTCAATACCTTTGTGGGAGAAGTTCAACGAGCAAAAGGCATATTTATCTGATTGGGTTCGCCAGTCACAGCATATGTACAACAGTGGGCTAACCACTGGAAATGCCATGGTCACAAAGAAAAGTCTCGAAAATGCTGAGGTTAGAAAGCCAGAACACCAGGTTGATATGTAGAGCAGTTAATTTTGTATTAGTATTTACATACTGTATAGTTCATTCTTTTTGATATACACATGTAACTTGTTTTTGTAAGAACTACTCAATGTACTGTACATGTACTCAATGTACGTGTGTATTTGTTTTTACAGTATATCTATACAATATTATATTTAACATGTATTAATGGTATTGCCTTTCATTCTCACAATCTTTTATACCTTCAGGTTTTGAACAGTGACATTGAAACTCATCTCGACAATGTTAAACTTTTGAATGAGTTAATGAGTGAACTATCTGTGTTGTGCGAATCTGAAGACAAAGAATTTGTGCTTGACCACACTAACTCTATCACTGATCATGTGACAGAGCTTAAAGAAAACACCGAAAGCCGTAGAGACCTACTGGAGACCAGAATGGAAAGCTGGAAAGCGTTTCCCGTGGAAGCTGCTTTTGAAGTCCAGGAGTTCATTACAGCTGTTTCCAAGGAGGTTGAAGAAGAAGAGGATGATGAGTTTGATGAAAGCAATGCAGAAGAACTTTTAAAGAAACTTGAACGTTTAGAAGTGAGAGCTTTTGAACTGTTATTGTACGTACGCGTATGTTTTATTGTTTATTGAATGGCTAAATACTAATTAGGCTCTACACAAGGAGCAGGGTAGGAGACGAGGTAGTGCTACCACACTTGATTTCTCAGCCTCTTCTGAAGAAGTTAAGAAAGCCCTGGAAAAAAACCCTGACATTTCACATGAGAGGAGCAGTTTGTTACAAGGTACAGTATATCAGTATATGTAATATAAATACCATGACTTCAAGGGAAATACGGCAAATACACAACCCGAACCCCAAGATATCAGCCCGAGGCGAAGCCGAGGGCTGATATCGAGGGGTGAGGGTTGTATATTGGCCATATTTCCCTCGAAGCCATGGTACACATAATATATTCTATAGCTAACAAAAGCAGGGATGATATAAGAAACAGGAAAATATGGCATATCATCCCTGCTTTTCAGGGATATATGGCCTATATCATCCCTGTCAGCCCATTGATGGTATGTACTATACGTAGTTCATACATGTATGTACATGTACATCATGTTGGATGTCGCAGTATTAAAGTGTCTTACAACATGTACGTGTACATGTATTATGCCTATATACTGATTTACTACAGTGTTGTGTTTTATTGCAAGTAAGCAACATTTGATATAGTATTATGAATACCATTACTAGGGTACCACCCTCTGTAAACATGATGCTTGAAATTAACCCCTTTCTACACGTACATTGTACCTTCCATTTTTATATAGGCTGGAGTAGTAAATCATCACAGCTTACCAGTAAACTAGAATTGCTGCGTTTAAAGGCTAATATGGCTGTATCCATTGAAAAGAAAGCAAAGGGGTGTACCACTGTACTGGAAAACTACCAGAAATGTATTTCCATTCACTTTCCTAATTCAGTGGCTCTGTGTAAAATGGAAGCAGAGTGGTATCAAGAAGAGGTAATTAATCGTGTGTGACCTGTGTTCTCTTTAGGATTCTGGTGGGTTGGGGTCCAGGGTGGGGCATTATCTTAGTCTGACACATACATGTTAGTCTTTAATTGTATCAGTTTTGAAATTTTTTTAGTATTATAAACTACTGTATGTATGACAGGGCATTGTGACAATATGATTCAAATTCAGTGGGGGATGCGGTTTGCATTGAACTATATTTAGTGGGGTGCAATCATAGGCTACGCTCTTTGGGAGAACTCTTGTGTATGTGTGTCTTGGAATTTCTTTATGATGCTTACATGTATATGTACATGTAGGAAAGCCTTCAGAATGAATGCACTGAAGCTGTTAAAGACTTGCAGGACACCTATGATCAGTACAATGATGATGGTAGAGTAAAGGTTGGTCCTATCATACATACACTGTACACGTTGAGCTGTTTATAATTATGTATTCAATTGTTTAACAACTGTTTATCTGAAAGGTTTATTATTCTTTTATTTCTAAATTCAAAATACAGTAGACATGTACATGTATACTTGCGTATTTCTGTTTGTCTAGCTTGCCAAAATTTTAGATGTGTTCATACATGTATGCTACATGTACAGTGTGTGTTCATCCCACACTCATTATGTGTCTTATCTGCTGCAAATATGGCTACTTTATTTTATGTTTTGGTTGCTTACTTGTTGTAGATTCCAAAGAGACTTGTTGAATTAGTAAATAGCATTGTACAGGATCATAAACAGTTGTCTGCGAAAGCTGTTGAAGTGAAGGACTGTGTTGCTGGTCGTCTCAAAGACTGGACAGAATTCGAGCAATCAATGGAGTTGTTAAGGGAGTGGTTACGAGGAGCTCTAACTGAAATACAAGATATCAGTCAATATCACATTTACTTGCTGTCATTTCAGGATATTCTTGATAGACACAAAGTAAGTTTGCTACATGTGTACTACATGTACTCACCAGGAAATGCCTGTATTGATTACAAGATCACACTTATACACGTACATGTACATGTATACCTGTATATACAGATTGTACACTATACATTTATATGTGCACAGTATACATGTACATGTATGTGTTATACTGTATATTAGGTGTACCACAAAAAAAATTCAGTTGTTTGAGGCAGTGCATGTGAAAAAAAAATAAGAAAGAACCAAAATTAAAGAAAAAAGAATGTTTTAACTTGCTGGCTATTATACGCAGTTACATACACTGTAACTGCTTTTTTAATCACTAAATCAAGGTGAACATCATGTGCATAGTCTGACAAACAAGTGAAACACAGTAATAACAATACGGCAGCCATCTTTTTGACTTGTGCAAGCAAGGTCATGTGTATGAACTTTTTAGGATTACTTTAAGCTAGTTTACCTTTAGAAACAAATTGTATTGTACATACATGTATATATTATGGTATTCGGATTTGTCTCATTCTAACTGATTTTACAGGATATTAATTTGTTGTAAATTTATCCCTATAGTTGCTTCAAAATGAATTAAAAGTGAAGAGTAAATTGTACCACACTCTTCAACAGCAGCATCCACGTCATCTA
>JAYJLX010072375.1:0-26187 GCA_036873525.1 Chalinula nematifera
AAATCGGATGATGAGGCAGAGTTGGCTAAACTAATTACTTTTATTAATTTGTTCTAAATATTATATTATATATATATATTTAATTTTTTAACCTTATTTTTGTTGTAATTTAAATCAAGTTGTGTACACATATGTTTCTTATGGGTCGACTGTTGACCTAAAGAAATTATTACTATTATTATTATTATTAATAGAATGATGGTATTTATTATTTAAATGCTTGTATTCCGGTAATTGCTTTTCCCAGGATGAGAGCATGAATATCGTGAGTACCTAAAATTAATCATTAAAGTTAAATAACTACATCATTGAAACAACCACACCCACCTTCGTACGTATTGACAGCTTCTAAATTCATAGCATGACGAATTACATGGTATTCATCTGATATGCCATTACCTTTACAAACAACGATCTAATCATAAATTCAGTACATTTAAGTTGAAAACCCCTCACTAGCTGTAGACGTATGCCAATAAAATTAACGTAACATTTTCTACAAAATTATCACTAAAATCACGGGACACAGGTATAAGTAGATGGGGATATCGACAAATGTCAATTGGTATCATCATAAATATACAGCAGTTGAGGAGTTTCCTACATTACTATAAACTAACCTCCCAACATATCTCGAGCCATTCGAGCTGCCTCTAGCGATTTCATACAAGAATTCCTCTTCAATAATGAAATCATCTCAGGTGTTATTCTATTACAGAGTGAAAGTACCAGTGTAACTATACCAGATCATTACCCAGTGTATCAGTTCATCACCACTGTACCCACTGCACCAGTTAATTACCCATTGTAACTGTACCAGTCCACTACCCACTGTACCAGTTCATTACTCCCCTACTGTACCTGTTGTCATCTTTTAGCCGTCCAACTTGTAGACAGCTGTGTAATCCCAGTGTTATCTGTAATAGCATTGAAGGCAGTATAAATTATCATCTTTCTTTCTCTCTGTCTCTTACTTCCGTCAAAATATCAGCCAACTTCTTCTGTATTAGTTGATTGGAGGACAGTGGTTTACCAAACTGCATCCTAGTAATAAAATAAATTAATTAGTGATACGCCCACCCCTACAACCCTTGCGTACCTGTCCAGGGTATAATTCCGTGCGGTTTCTAAACAAAACTCGGCAGCTCCAAGAGTACCCCACGCAATACCATAACGTGCATTATTAAGACAACTAAACGGACCCTACAAATAGCATTAATTTATAACCATTGTTAACTATTAATAACTGTTAATAACCTTTAACCCTTTAACTCCACCCAATAGATTCTCCTCAGGTACTGAAACATCCTCCATTACTATCTGTCCTGTAACTGAAGCTCTCAGGGAGAACTTGCCTTCTATTTTCGGAGCAGACAAACCCTTCATGCCCTAATAAAGATGATATGATGATAACCATGGTAACAGCTGTGTATAAACGTACTAACTTTCTCTAGTATAAATCCTTTGACATCTCCATCATGTCTAGCCCACACTACAAACACATCTGCAACTGGAGAATTGGTAATCCTGTAATAAATTCATTAACTAGTTATTAATCAATTAATAAAACCACATGCCCGGCCATACCATGATTTAGTTCCGTTTAATGTGTATGTTTTCTTATTAGAGTCGTAATGGGCAACAGTCTCCATACCACTAGGATCACTGCCATGATTGGGCTCCGTTAGACCAAAACAACCAATCAAATCACCTCTAGCTAAACATTAGCAATAGAATTAGCGAATAAACTCAGTTGAAGTAATGAACAAGTGAATACACAAGAACTACATTACATTATAATGTGTTGCATTATTTTTTTTAATTTTGATACGTCAAAGCTAATTATAAATTAACATGAACAATCTGTAGTTTCAGGAGAGCATGCTACATTAGCAACAACTTATTAATTGCACAAGCCCAGCAAACACTAAGTAATGAAATAATTACAGCATAATTACCCAGGGGTGGTAGATATTTCTCTCTCTGTTGCTCATTTCCAAACTCGTATATCGGGAACATGACCAGTGACGATTGCACACTCATGGCCGATCTGTATCCACTGTCCACTCGTTCTACTTCCCTTGCTATTAACCCATAAGCTACCGATGATGCTCCAGCACACCCGTACCCTGAATTAATCATAATAATGACGTTTGATTAATTAATTAACTTACCGTTAATAGTGGCTCCAAGTATTCCTAGTTGACCCATTTCACGCACTATCTCGGTATCAAAGGCTACAGTATTAGTATAAACACTGGCAATTATTATACACATACAAACACACATGGAAAGAGACTTACTTTCATGTCTGTTAGCCATTAGTACTCGTGGCATTAACTTGTCCTGACAGTACTGACTGACCTGATCTCTATAGTAACAGATAAATCGATAGCTTTACTATTGATAAACACTAATAGTACCTCATTATTATTTCATCTTGTGTTAGCTTCGACTCCAGATTCAAGGCGTCCTTCCAATTGAACTGAGCTAACGGACAGGGTTGGTTATGCAATTAATTGTAATAGTCACTAGACCCTTTGGGGAGACACTCACTTGATGAAGATCGGCTGCTAACTAAAGAACTCGATAAATACACTCTTTAACTTTTAAATAAGACTACTACTCACTTTTAAATAGCCTCTGAGTCAAGGCACTGCGAGAACTCGACCGACAAGCTGAAGTAAATAGTGACGCCATTTATTTCTTTCTTTTTTTTGTAGGTGTGGTGATGATGACCACGCCCAGAACACATGTCCATTAAAATCAAGATGGCGTCAAATCCTTCTCCTCCAAATGGTTGGCGTAGTATTAATCATAGACCTATTTTATTATTAATTTCCCCCATTAGATGCAGAAACTAAAACTATTATCGACAAGTTGGCTAACTTCGTGGCAAGAAACGGTCCTGAGTTTGAAAAAATGACGATGGAAAAGAAACAAGACGATCCGAAATTTGCCTTCCTGTTCGGTGGTGAACACAATCCATATTACCGTTGGAAAGTGGACACTGAGAGAGGTAAGTCACTCAAATATAAAGGTACAAGTATTATTATTATTATTGTTAATGCATTAGCTGAAATGTCTTCATCCAATGGAGTAACAATACATGGGAAGCCATTGCCCACGGCATCCATACCACAATCAAGTATTGCAACACAATTCAACTCCTTTGCAGTTAATTAATGTTATTAATTGCAGGAGCACCGGACAGTGATACTCAGTTCATTGAAATGCTACACAGCGTTAAATTAAAGGAACAAAACGATGTAAGAATGGGTGGAGCATCGGATCCATTTGAGCTGGAGTTCAATAAAGTGGTCCAACCAGTTATGGATACTTGTTCTAAGGAGTCTATTGCTGTACGTTTACTATAAATAGACCGTCAGTTGATGTAATCACGTGTTGTGGTGGCCATGTTTTTGTTTTAGAGTGGTAAGAGCTGGATTTTGAGTAGGTCCCATTCAGCTGAAGATTGTGGACGAATCGCTCACTATTTAATGAGAAGGTAGTTAATTAAATGCCATTTTTAACCCTTGAGAACCTTATTTTTAACCCTTGATCCCGTAATTACAGAAGCCTGGAGTATCCCGGGGTGGAATTTAATCACAAGCTTCATCTGGTATATCTAATCAACGACATTCTGTATCACTGGTGAGTTAATAACTACTGATAACTTTTATTAATGAGCATACATGTAAGAATGTCTTAATTGGTTGTCACAGTGCTTCAAAAGAGGGTGTTGACTTGAGACAGGTAATATTAGTGAAGTGTGGGGGCGTGTATGTGTCAGATAAGTCTGCAATTACAGTTATTAATGGTTATTAATCTCCAGTTAAGTAACATTGATTTATTCTCCAGGCGATAGAGACAATTATCGTACAGATATTCTACAACATCATCTCCAGTGATCCTAATAAAGTCGACGAGCTAAGTAAAGTAGGTTATTAATCAAATATATTTATATCGCTTACTATAAGGATTACCATAAGGCATGTACAGATCTACACAATGACCAAACAGCTTGTGTTCCATTGAATATTATAGTGATCACATACCTTATACACTGGTTACATATAATGATAATGAATGTGGTTGGGAAAACATTTAATCTTCTTTGGTTTGTTTTTTTATCTCTGATATTAAGATTGTCAATATTTGGGAGGCTCAGAACTGCCTAAACAAAGACAGAATTGGTCAAATTATGAAGATCTTAAATTTTCCTACTGATAAACTGGTAAATTACACATACTGCTTAGTTTATAAATCATTGTATTGTATTGCCTTGGTCTATAGCCACGCCCTGAGCCCCGCCCACCACCCAATCGTAAGTTTCCATAATTTTTGTGTTTATTGTTGATTTAAACAAACTAACACTAATGTGTGTGTACCGGTATAATTTTGTATTGCTTGTCATGGATGGTTACAAATAAACTAATTGATTTGTCTTTTTCAGAGCAACCTATTCCTCCCCCTCCACCCCCACCAATTGGAGCCTCCGCCCCTTCCCAACCTCCACCACCTCCGCCCTGGCTACAACAACAACAACAGCAATTTTCAAATCGTGAGGTTTTTTTTTAAGTAAAATTAGTATTTTTATTTTTATTTGTATGTTTAGAACCATATAATTCTTGGAATAATCAACAGCCGCAACATTACTCATCGTCATGGGAACAAGCTCCGCCTTCATCTATAGCTCCACCCACTGGTAATTACCTCTATTCTACGAATTATTTTGTTTTATTGAATAATTCCTATTTAAAGCCCATCCCCCGCCTCCTCCCTGGGCCAGCGGCTCTCAGAATCCTCCATGGTCCCGTGGCCCTCCTCCACCTCCTCCTCCCCAACCACCATCAGGCCCACCCCCTGCCCCGCCCTCTTTTCAGTCTTCCAACGAGCCTACTCCATTATTCTCACCATCTGAATCAATCATACCACCGCCCCCACCTCCGCCAACTGATGACACACCCACTAACATTCCTTCCCATTCCAGTTCTGACATTGACCCAATGCCTGTCACTATTGACTATAATCATAAACCCGTTGGAGCTCCGCCCCTATTACCCCCTCCGCCCCCACACACTGACGAGCTACCTCCTACAGGCATACAGGTGTTTGATTATCAGCATAGACCGGTTAATTGGGGGGACATCCCCAGACCTATGATGTCCAATCGTCCTCCGTTTCCCTTTTCCTCTCGTAATCCAGCCCCGCCCTTCTTCTCTCAACCTCCGCCCCCTCCCCATTATCATGATATTCCACCTCACATGGCTCCACCCCCAGGCCCACCCCCTCTACCTTATTTCGATCTTCCTGCAGGTCTAATAGTACCTCTAGTACCGGTATGTACGAATATACTCATCTAAACTATTATATTTGCATTTGTGTTTTATAGCTTCACGAGCACAGCTATACATCATTGAAACCCCACCAAGTCCAATTACCAGCACCCCAACCACCCTCTGAGAGATTACTGGAGGCTGTGGAGGAATTCTATTACCCTCCTTCAGAGGATAAACCAAGGAACGAGTTAGTCTATTCAGTGTAATGGTTGATCCTAGCTAGCATGCATTCATATAGGGTGTGGTACTTGAAACTACTGTTTCCTTTAGTTGTTATAGTACAAATAGTTTCATCATGATTGATTGATATTAGGGCTTGGCTATAAACAAATCTGACTCCCATGTATGTCATACAATAGTAACAGGAAGCAATTAAAGTTGAAATCACCAAAATTTTAACCTACGAAAAGTTCAAGCAGTAACTGTGAAGGCTAGTTATTGATAACACAAGCTCTTGTAGAAGGAAAATGTGCTTTAATTGAAGCATTTATGAAGAGTTAGGATTGCAGTGAGGGGCATATACATGCATACGTGTACACATGGATAAGGGTAAAAGAAGGTGTGGCTATGGTACTTGTAGTAGTATTGACATGACATTAAGAAAATGGAAGAAAATAGATGCATGAAACACGTGTTTAGCACCAGCATTAGCATTGTATGTTAACAATACTCTTATTGTATAGAGAGGGCTGGGAGGCTAAAGCATTACTGGATTTCTACAATGCCAAGCAAAAAGCAAAGGAAAGCATGAGACACCATTCACATCATGGAAGGAGATCTACAAGAAGAAAGTAAGTCCCTAATATTGTGTATGGGGAAACCCCTGATTAATTAACAATTATTAACAGGTCAAGATCAGCGTCGTACAGTCCAGTAAGGAAGAAGAGAAGGTTCGTGTGGTTTAAAATTGCCTTCCATTATTGATTGGTTAAGGAATTTTCAGAGGAACTTCATCTTCTCGAAGTCGTTCAAGGTCGCCCAGGAGGAGAAGGAGAAGGTCCTCTAGGTACCCTTGTAACTTAATAACTATTAATAACTA
This sequence comes from Chalinula nematifera, assembly GCA_036873525.1. Taxonomy (NCBI): domain Eukaryota; kingdom Metazoa; phylum Porifera; class Demospongiae; order Haplosclerida; family Chalinidae; genus Chalinula; species Chalinula nematifera. The sequence goes on from JAYJLX010072375.1 coordinate 6,382, forward strand.
TTAGTAATTATTTTATTAGATCACCATCTACTAGTAGTGACAGTAGTAGATCACGCAGTCGGTCCCCTCGTCATCGTCATGGTGACCGAAGACGCAGGAGACGGTCCTCTACTGGTAGTAGTTCAAGGAGTAGCAGTCGATCGCTGTCACCGTTCACGCCCACTATTGAGGAGCTGGAGTATCGTAACAGATACAGTAGTAGCAATAAATCAAAGTAATGGTTTATGAAACCCTTATGAATGTGGTAGTGATAGTCTCGTGTTCTTGTTACATAGTAACGAGGAGACTCTAAAAGATGATAATGTTGGACACCAGCTGTTGAAGAGAATGGGTTAAGTTATTAATAGTTATTAAATGCAGGTTGTTTGATTATTTGTGTTGTTTTAGGATGGGAAGGTGCTGGTTTGGGTGCTCATGGTCAAGGGATACAGGAACCTATAAAAGGTGGCGAAGTGAGGGACAAGCAGAACCAATACGCTGGGGTTGGGGTGAACATGAAAGATCCTTTTGAGCAGTTCAGGAGAAACAAAAGCTACACTTTCAATAGACGTCCACCGGGTAAGGATTACTCCCATGAAATTACTAGTTAATCATGTTCTGTATTTGCAATACAATAGGAAGCGGCTCTTCATGATAAAAGACTGATCCTATTAAATTATATTAATTGATGTCGTTAGTTAATTAATATTTTTTTGATTCGGTCTAGTTGACCTTATATCGAAATAGTTTGCAAGTGCAAGCAAGGACACACTTACTAGTATACGAAGGCTGTTGTCCACGATTAGATTTTATTTGCTTAGGCTTTAGGAGTTAAAAAACAAAGCTCTCTTTTTTCAGAATCAGGCAGTTTTGTTTAGACTGTTCTAAACAGTTTACTTGTAGATGGACGAGTTATTCGATTTTCTGAACACCTATCCGTTTATGTGGGCGTGCTACCCGATATTGCTAGTATTGCCCGTTGCACTGATCGTTGGTTGGCTGGTCACTCACTTTCAGGGAAGAGAGAAGGAAGTCGAGGAACTGAAGAACTCGAATAAGGTGACCACCAAGGTACGGTGCATCATTTGCAATTTTATGCATGCAGCGATTATAGTCTAATTAATTGTGGGCGTGGTCTCACCCGATTTTTCATAGCAAGAAAATAGTCAAAATACCGTCACTTTGTAAGGGGTTTGTTGTAAGGTTGTTCGCGTACACACGTCAGTTGGTACCTACTGATCGATCTGTTGTGTCCCGTCCTTTGTGTGTATATAATGGGGAATTGCTGCCACGGAGCAGCAGATCAGGTACAATGACTACTTCGCGTGTTTTGTTGTTGTGTTCAGCCAAGGGCCTTATTCTATTGGTAGAGATAGATATCTTGTCTGTTATTGTACAATAATTGTCTTATCTGTATTGTTTTTATAGAATCAGTCTGATAATGTCCCTCCAACAAACAACAGTAAGTAGACACTGAACTAGTCTAGATCTATTTATGTTGTAACTTATAACATTATGATTATCCAGTAAAGAAGTCATCACCTCGCAGTGTTAAAGCTAACAATAAATCTGCTGATGAAGATCAACAAAAACCATCAGATGGTCAGTAACTAACACAGTGATGTACTAGACTAGCTAATAGTGTGTGTGTATATGTGTCGTGGTATAGAGCCAGTATACACAGTACATTGGTACACAGTGCATTGGTTATCGTATGTTTTCGTCCCTTATCATTGAGGCAGAATACTAAACAAAGTCTGTTGTTTTGTTATTACCATAATTATGCATAAAAAGAACAAAGTGCGTATTTTGTATAACGTTTGTGACTACATAACTGAACTGGATCTAGCATAATTTTACAAAAGAATCCTTTTCAGTAATTGGTGACCAGATATTTAAATGTGTCTGATCTACGTCATGTCATATGATTGTTTAGTTGTGAATGGTAATTAATATATTATACCCAACACTGAGTGTATAGTAATTATTCTTTAACTGGAATACAGTTTAAACTAAGTGTGGGTAGTGTCCATAATGACAATATAATCACCATGTTTGTGTGTGTGTGTACACAGGTAAAAAAGATAGAGTACGGTATATTGTTCGAAGTCAGAGGTCAGAGGACGACTCTGCAGTAGAGATTGGTCAAACTGTTGAGAGTGAACCAACTGATGATCCAGAGCAATGGAGGTTCCCACCCTCACTAGAGGACTTTAATCTAATGGACTTGGATGACGAGGTTGACCCTTCATTAATAGAAAATAAATTAAACGATGAAAGGTGATTACTATATGATGCTGTGCTCTGTTTCATTGTGAATGATCTTTATAATAGGTTGATTCAAATCATCGTCCAATTATCCTCCGACCAGGGTCTGGGCCTGTCCATCGTTGGAGGAAAGGACTCCAATAGCGGGGAAGCCCCTATTTATATTAAAAGAATATTAGGAGATTCTGTGTTTCAAAAAGAAGGCAAACTCAAGGCAGGAGATGAGCTCGTTGCTGTCAACGATGTCATACTGATTGGTTCAACCAAAGATCATGCATTAGAAGTATTGAACAGTGTTGAAGGGTGTGTTCGACTGCTTGTCATACAAGATCTATAGACTGTCTGGCTAGCAGGTAGACCTAACTGACAGACTATTTTTATTATTCACAATTGATTGTTTTACAGTAAAATAATTGTTGTTTTGTCTTATAAAGTATCAATACATTTGGTAACCCAATCAACGCTGTGTCTGATCAGTGATAAATGGTTTGCTGAGTCGACAATGGTAATGTCGCCAAGATGGTCAACATAATACTGCTCTACTTGGGAACACTGTGTCTTTAAGGAGACGTAGCGGTCCTTTAAATCGAACTTCAACACTTTATGGAGCTTTCTTAGGCATACTGGACACAGGAACAATGGCTGACTTAACGCTTCGTCAATGGAGGAACTGTCATTCATAAGGCAACTGAAATAGTAGCAGTGGGTGATACCAAACACATGACACAGCTCATGTACTAGGACCTACATAGAGAAATGGAAATAGAGGACAGAGTGGGAATGAGGGATTGGGGAATGAGAGAAGACAAATGCAGAATCAAATAATAAAATTGCCATATATGGAGTTATAATTTCAAAGAGATTTGATTTCACTAATTTCGCTAATCGAGAGGAAATCGTGAAATTAAAGCCCATCAAATCATTGATTTTTGTCTATTTGTGTTTTAAAAATGCTGTAAAACCTCATGTGTGTATAACTATACATATATTGACTACATACATTGACTAGGGTCCATAAGCTAGTGAGTTGTAGCTGTAATGGAGATAGGTTATCCACACGACTAGGTTTATCATTGAAGTATCTTCCAAAGCTAATCACAGCCACGCCATCAGTCAATGAGGCATGTCCCAGACTGAAGTTCCAATCCTTCCCCGGGTAAAGATCCGCCATTGTTATGCCAACGACACAGAATAACTTGTGTAGTGCTTGGGATTTCAGATACTTCAATAAGTCATCTGTTAAAAACTGTTCGCGTTTAGTGAGGTCGTGGATTCGTGTGGGTATGTGTGATATATCCAGAGGATTGGGGGAGACGACCACGTCCATCCCCATGAAGAAGGAACGACAGAAGTCGGATAGGTAGTGCATCATAGTGGGGTCAGCACATGAGGTATGGTAGGAACTGGAGTGGTAGAGGAGTGGCTGGAGTAATATTGAGCGGCGACGCATTCTAAAAGGGTGAGCAAATTTCTGTAGTTCATAGTTAGCTTTCCAGTGTTGGTAGGTCTGCTTGTCTAACGGGGAAATAGCATCGTTTGGCGGGAGTTGCTTAAACAGTGTTTGGTCTTCGTTTGGTGTCGACTCATTTGCTTTCTTTATCATCCATTGAACAGCTCTGGAGAGTTCTTTATTGCTGCTGAGTTCCTTTCTGTGTAAAATGATCGACTTGTAGTCTTCCACCATTATGCAAATCTTGAGCCACGCCTACTTATCACGAGCCACGCCTACTCGTATTAGCCACACCCACATTTGCAATGGCTGCATTGCAAAAGGTCGCTGGTCGTCTTCAAAGATTTCTGTAAGTAAAATTTGGTGCGTTTGTCGTATGTATTATTAGTTAGTTCGTTTACACAGAAGTAGGGACGAGCCATCGCCACTTCCTGTAAAGCCGTATCATTTAATACACGACAAGGATATCGATGGGTTCCCGCCAGTGTCCCTCACCAAACTGGACAAGACTGTGATATGCGGTTGTACGGGTCCCGGAGAGGGTTTAACACGACTAGAACTACATTCAGACGGCGTATCACCTCCCGTTCACGTGCCAGGCGTATGTTCTGCATGGAACAACGCCTCACACGATTCTCTCTACGGCATTTCTCTCTCCCTCTATGAGGAGGTCCACCATACCAATGGGGACGTTATTGGTGATCCTGTGGCAGATGTATATGGGGGCGTGGTTAGAGGTAACAATACCATACTGGCGGTTGCTGACGGAGTGAGTTGGGGGAAGAAGCCACGCCTTGCTGCTCGATGTGCTGTTCGGGGTGCTATTGAACACGTATCCAATAATATTGACCGGATCAATGGTAACCCTAACTCTAGTACTGTGTTCCGGCTCCTTAAAAACAGCCTGATGGCATCTCAGGACTGTATAATATCCAATTCTGCTACCCTCACCACTCTGAGTGTGGTCATAGTATGTCCACTAGCACCTTATTTAGGTGATAATGTAGGGGCGGAGCAGTATTGGGGAGTGTTTACAGCCTGCGTGGGTGATAGCCCGGTGTTTGTGTACTCTACCCGAACACAATCAATTATCGAACTAACAACAGGGTCTAACCCTTCGAATGGTGTCAGAAACACTCGTAACTCTGGTGGTTCCCTAGGTCCGGCCATCGGTAGTGAACCAGACCTGAGTAATCTATCATATTCGTTGGTACTAATAATGACAGGTGATGTCATACTGCTTATGACTGATGGAATTTCGGACAATTTCATTGATAAAGAGAATAAAGATCATTCAACAGTTACCAAAAACCTTGAGACAGTTATAAAGTGTCACCAGGACCGGTCACCTGACACATTTTCAGCTCAGTCAGTGGCGGCGCTGCTAATGAACAGAGCTGTAGAGCTAACTGAAGCAAAGAGACAGTTTAACTGTCGCTGCTTTGCAGAAGGTATTGAGATCAAAGCCCGTGCCAGGGAAGATAAAGATTTTGCGGATATAGTCAATAGTTTGTCAGGTAAATTGGACCATGCTACCATACTAACACACCAAATCACAGAATTACAACCTGATTCATGAAACGTGCTGTACTGTTCTTTTTTTCGTTTGTTAAGTGTTTCTCATTTGAATTTTGATTACAATTTTATTCCAGGATGTTTTTAATTTGACAACTGCATGTCAGAATACTAGCATAAAAACTCACGTTGCTTCCTAATTTGGTCTAAAAAATAAATCGATCCACATAATTTGATTATTTTATTGCTATATACAGCATAGATCATGTTTAATTATCTTGTGCAATTATGCCGCAATCACTTTCAATGAATTTGAATAAAATGTAATTAATTTGATCGTCGTGGCACTTCTCAAAGTTTAGATTCAGCTTCATCATAATTATTAACTTAATTGGTTTCTGAAATTGCAGATAAACAACATAATATACTTATAATCCATGGATCAATTATAGAGTTAAAAACATTTATTAGTATTACGATAAAATATGCATTAAACTGTTTTTATTTGTTTCTCATGAGAGTAATGATAAAATACGAATGATATAATTGATTTATTCCACGATGTCTTTAGTACAATATCCGATATATTCTTCTTATCAGTACAGTGATGCCATTGGGACAGGTCACTATTACAATCACTGTTACTGGGTGGGGGCTTTATTTGCTTGCCAAGGATGCATCTCTTGCACATAAATCTATTGAAATTTGGTTAAATAATAACTATTAATAACTGATAGTTCTATTTCACCATACTTGTCATGTGTATCCGAAACTGTTTGTTTATTTAATGCAAACAACTGTCTCAAGTCTTGTAGCGAGAAATGTCTCTCAACATCTTCATTATTGTCCACCACACAGCTGCTCAGGGCTTTCTTGTGTGCCTGTCTCTGGAATATCTTCTCTTCTATGCTACCAGTCTAACAAATCAACATTAAATAATAGATAACTAATGTTTAGTGTTTTGATACTCACTGATAATAGCCGATACAAGAACACCTAATAAAAGAACAATTTACTAAGTGGTACAATACCATAGTATTATACCAACCGGTTTCTTCTGTCCATCCCTCCACACCCTAGCCATTGCTTGGTCATCATTAGCTGGATTCCAATCCGGATCAAACATCACCAGCCTATTCGCACCTATCAGATTAAGACCACACCCACCGGCTTTACTGCTCAACATGAATATGAACTCTCCACCCTATTAATTAATTATAATTATTAACAAACACTAATAATTAATAACCTGTTGACCTTAGGATCATTGAATCTATCAACCATACGCTGCCTTTTTTTAATACTCATTGATCCATCTAATCGCACATACGAATACCTATTGGTTTAGCAAGTGTATGATATCGGAGACTGAGGGCATTAGACTAATTCACACTGGACTATGTTGTATGTGTTATGGTGTATACCAGTGTGAATTGGTCTGTCAGCTTACTTTCTTAAACGACACAGCTGTTCAAATACATCCAGAGTTTGAGTGTAATTTGAGACTAGCACAAACTGAACATACATAAAATACCATATATAGTAATAATTATACAGAATAATACTATGGACAAATATACCCCCTAACACAAACTACACATGCATGCATACCAAATATAGTAATGTACAAAATAATATACTACAAATAGTAACAGCTAACAATATACGCCTTCTACCCCTCCCATGTACATGTATACCTCTACCCCTCCCCTTCCATACCCCTTATATATGTACATGTATACCTCTACCCTTTCCCCTTCCATGCCCCTTATGTACATGTGTACATGTACCTCTATCCCTCCCCTTCATACCCTTTATATACTTGTACATGTACATGTATACCACTATTCCTCTATACCCTTTATATACATAATAATGTATACCTTGTCATCAGTGGTTGATTTTGTCACTGCTAGTAAATAGTCCAGCACTAACATTTTACCTACACAGATAAATATAATTCTAGATACAGAAACCATTTTTATAACAATTAATTAACTACCTGAATATTCTGGTTGAACATTCGACGGGTCAAAGCCACTAGGAAATGTGAAACCCTCCCTGGTCTGCTCCTCATGGATTAATAATGGATCTAATATTGAAATAAACATGCACACATCGTACATACGTGTACATGTACATGTATACAGTATAATAAGGTAGATGTACACAGTACAATAAGGTAGTAGTACAGTGGAATCTCCTTATAAAGGACACCATTGAAAGTCAACTGTCTAGTTAAGGGGCATTAAACAATAACCCTCTATAACTACAGTGTACTATAGTGAAAAACTGAACAGTGTACATGTACTAAAAATTTTAAGTAATTATTACAGAGTTTTTCCCTTTTATAAAGGCTCTAATTCTTAATTTGTAGTGTTAGTTTGTCTCACGGTTGCATAGTTTCTTTAAGTGAGTAATTGCTGATAAAGATGACAAAGAAATGCCTTTATTGCCGCCACTGTTGGTCAGTAGGGTTTTGGTTGCTTTACTTGCTAGAAAATTCTCATAGAGAGACTTCTGAAGATCCGTTAAATTACAACATATCACCTAGAGAGAGAGAGAGAGGTGGGGAAGGTTATTTCTATTCTTACTTCAATAGTATGAATAATTACCAGTTCTGTCTTCACAGGAAGGTAGTGAGTTAAAATGGCCGAAGTCCTTCGTATGATACACTGATTGACCAACGTCACCATCTCGCTCAGTCTCTCCTTTCCTTTGGCTATATCCCCAGCACTTGCTATGGAGTCCCTCCCACGCAGTATTGGAGCTTCATATCGTCTCTTGAACTCATTTGGAGCACCTGACAATGAAAACAATAACATTAGTAAGATGGCAACTAATTTGAATTGACTTTTAGGCTGAGTGTAGGCTGTATATACCCTCCAGCTTGTTCAGGTTTACCTAATATTCCTGTATTAACGAAGTGTATAAGGCTGTAATATTCCAGTAGATCGTTCTGTATGGGTGTACCAGATAGTAGTACCCTTCGCCGTGTCTTTAAACCTGTCAATGCTGTATACGTCTGATTCTCACAGTTCTTCAGTCTATGACCCTATAATGAATTAATTAACTAATAATTAACTACGATATTACAGGGGTTAACCTCACTTCATCACAGATAACCAGACCAATCTCTCCAGTGTGTAGTGTGTCCGCATGGAGTCTGAAGGTCTCGTAGGATATGATTAATACGGGAGTACCACATCGATTACCAAACTGACACATGAACTGTTCTGTTAATAAATAATAATGATTTTATTAAACTTGGTACAAGAGCACGTAGTGATTACGCAATCTTGATTTGTACTATAAAGTCCTTTAAATAGAACCCATCAAACTCTCAAAGTAAATTGATAACACTTTTTAGGTATTTTAAAAAAAAAAATCTGCTTAAAAAGGGGCTGGCACTGGGGGAAGAGTTCCATTTAAGGACCTATAAATATGATAACTAACTTAATTGTGAATCAATGTCTTTCTTTGAGCCCGAGTCGACCACACTAATCCCAACCCTCCCTGACAGCCATTTACCAATCTCATTGTACCAATTCTAAAATAAAATTTAATAACTTTTAATAAAACTAACTGGTTTAATGTATTACCTTGACTAAACTAGATGGCGTGACAATGATGACTTTATTTATCAGGGGCTTCCCCTCAGGACTCTGTCTCTATGGTTAAATAGAAATAATAGAGATCTATAAGAAGCTCTTTGGAAATAAAAACATAAATATTATATTTAGCACATGTATAGTGTGTGTATGTACATACATGTACATGTATATACCAGTAATGTCCACAATAAAGTGATACACTGTAGAGTCTTCCCTAGTCCCATCTCATCCGCCATAATACATCCAAAGTAATTCTGTATCTTACACCCTGTGACACAATCCCACATAAATTTAACCCCCTATGAAGAGGTTAATAACTATTACTAATCATTGGTGGGTGTGGTTGTTACTAACTTCCCTTTGATGAGGTCTAAGAACACGACTCAGTAATGGATCCACAACAACTAACAATAAAAAGGATAATTTAACCCAGTAATAGCTCAACACTAGCGGGCTGTGGCTAGAGTACTGGCTATAGCAGAAGAAAGTCTATACTTCGCATACGTGCACGTAGCTTGTAGAGGAGGTATGACCCAATCATGTGTGCCAAATTTAACTTTGAAAATTGATAATCCTATATAAATCAATAGATCTTTCTCTTTTGGCACCTTTATGGCATTTAAAAGAAAACAATGCTTCCAAAACTTAAGTCAACTCCAAATGTGATAAAAGTATTTTTTTTTGACTTGTGCCATTTTGCACCATTAATCCTGCTTCCTACTCATACAATGCTAAGTATAGACCTCCTGTCAGTACTCTAGCAATTTTAAATACATTACCGTGAACCATCTGTTGATCTCTGTGTAATTAAAATAATAATACATACATTATATACATTATATTTCATAACTAATAGTCAAAACCTTGTCAATGATAATTGGTCGTGGGCGGATACTTCCGGGGGCGTGTACAGTATCAGTGATCCCTCTTCATAAGGGTCGTGTAATGATGTTTTCACGCCCCCTCGTCTCATCCCCAGACCCCTCCTTATACCGTACCCTATAGTGGTTCATAATACGGTAATTCAGTAACCAAGTTTAAACTCCTATACATGTATCATGCATAAACGTTACACATAATTATATTATATTGCTGGTAAAAACAAGTCACAAAAAAAACATTCAATGTACATGTATAATAGACACTATTGAGACATACCTCCTATGTAGCTGGGCATAGGTACTTTAAAAGGTTTGGACAATATTTCTTGAATCTCTTTTTCCTAATACATAAAGCACATACACGTCAATTGTGTGCTCTTTATAGCCCACCCCTGTATGCAGGACCTAAAGAGAATGTGCGATTGACTTGGGGGGTTTGAGTTTTATTAGCCTAAACAAGGAGAAGTGGAAATGCTCCACCATGGGGGCTCAGCACAAAGCAACGATACCAAGTCTGTGTAAAATGAATTCAACCATTAGACTGCCCTAGTAGCCCTACTCCATACTGTTTAACACAACGAACTATTGCCACTATTACTGATGTATACAAATGGGAAGGGGGAGGGGTCAATCGGTCGCCACAAATACATGTATAGTACATACATGTCCTGAATAAGGCTCTCCAATGCCGCTGTCATTCATCGTCTTGTCTAGTTTAGGCTTTTTCTAAAAATAAAACACTATAAAAGTAGTAAAGATGGATGGAATGGAATTGACCATTGTTGGGGGGATGTTCTCAATATTGTCTTCAGGAGCTGCTGCTCTCTTGAGAACTTGACTTGGAGCCAATGAACGTCTCTAAGATTGACAGAAAACCTATCGGCTATCAATTATATTTAACATGGGGAATCACTCACCATCCTTTAAGAGATTTGGTATGTATCTATACAAGTGAAACTGTGAATGTACTAGTGTGTACTACTATACTGCATACTAAGGATTACTAGCTGTAGCAGATTCCAAATTGCTTGACTTCAGCTTCTTTCCCGCGCGCTCCACCTTACCACGCCCACGTCACGCCCATGTAATTTTTAACCCCCTCCCAACAACATGGCGAACCGACCATATGGTCGACAGTCATATGTCAGGACTCGTTCCCCAACTCCTCCTTGGCTACAAGACTGGCCAGCCAGAACAGAACACAGACCACGGTCACCGCGTTATGACTATCCTCATCCGACAGACAGGTATGAGCTACCAGATAGATACCCTCGACCAGAAGGATACCTCGACAGATACCCATCCGAGTACCCACCTCTAGATTTCGCTCTAGATAGGTACCATTCTGAGCTTGATCGTGAGCCCAGAGATTGGTACCGTTCAGAGGCAGGACTAAGAGCATTAGATAGGTATGAAGATAGATATCTTCCTGATGTAACAGCTAGGAGAGTTGTGAAGTACGAAGACAGCTACCTTCCTGAAGTGCCTGATCGGTACCGTTCCGAGTCTGGTAGAAAACCAAGAGCATTAGACAGAGATGAGGATGGCTGTCGTTCCCAGTCCACTAAACGATACCGCCCATATAGTGATAAATCTCCGAAACATAACCAACGAGGTAAAAAAGGATCAAAAAATAACGCTAGTAAGCAATCAGCCGTTGGCCCTTTATCTAGTTTGGAGGCGTATGGCCCATGGAGTGATGCCGCTAAGACTGCTGCGAGGCCAAGGAATTCAGAGCCGTCGATTAAAAATGTGGTATCAGGCAATAGCTCGGCTCAAAAATCAGGCAATCTGCTCGGCACGGATCTATCCGGCTTGCCATTTAACGATTCTAAACCATTAAAGAAAGAGCAGCAGCCATCTTCATCAGCTGATCCTCCACCATCCAGTGATGATTTCATTTCCGATGACCCTAATACGCTTGGAGTCCAGTTTACGGGTGTTGTTCCTAAAGCGTTAGAGAAGAAGATGGTGAGCCGTGGGCGGGGGCTGTACTGTGCTCTATGTGATGTTGGTGTGACTGATATCGAACGATACCAGAGACACCTCCTGGGAGCTAAACACAAGAAGACATTGAAGCTCAAGGGGCTTGATGATGAGATAGGTACGCCATCGCAGGCTGTGTTGAACACTGCCACTCCCGGTACTGCTGGTCTGGGCGATGCTGGAACTAAGAACACGGGTAACGGGAAGGTGATGTTTTGCATCGTTTGTCGTAAGGAGTGCCAGTTTGATAAACTCGGTCCGCACGTGACTGAAGAAGAGCATACTGCAGCTGAAGAGAAGTGGAAACTACTAAACAAAAAGTTACCTCGTTTCATAGATATGTTTGTACAGATCGAAACAGGGTCTTCTGCTCAAGCTGGTACCAAGTCTATTCCGTTCTGTGAAATATGTAACATTACTTTAAGTTCGTTTGAAGAGTTGCAGATACACATCGCGGGCAAAAAACATGCCAAAATGGTCGCTAAACAGTCGGGAACTCTGAAAGATTCCTACCATTGCGAGGTGTGTGATATCCATTGTACCAGTGAAGGTTCGATAATGGATCATTATAAAGGGAAGAAACATGCCACGAAGCTGCTTGAGGCAAAGAATGCGGCCCATAAACCCAGCAACACTCCTGCTGCCCGCACCACGAGTACTTCAGCTATTTACACTTGTGATGTTTGCAACGTTCACTTCACCTCTGCTGACGAGTTTAAGTTACACTTCACAAGAATTGAACATTTCCTTAATGTGTCTAAGAGGGCAAAAACCGGAAGTTATTAAATAACTTAAATTTAATTATTTGGTGTATCCGAGGTTGCCCAAACTGGTTAATTAATAATTATAATGCTACTTGACCTTTTCTTTCCAAACACATTAACTCGTCCTTGTAATTCCTAACATCTTCATGCACAATATAACTTTCAATTTCGTTTTCATACTATTATTATTATTGTAACCAAACAACGTATTGTTAATCAACATTACTTTTTGCTTTATTTACCTTAATTAATGTAATCATGCATGTGGCATACAATATGGTCACAGTACGCATTTGAATGATTATTATCCACGGATGGTAAAGAAAATTAATACTTAATATTTGAACTAAAAAAAAGGAAAAAAAATTAACCTATATAGTATAGTTATACTACACAGTAGTCAAATAGTTAGTGAAATAATGCTAATGAAAGAAAAAAATACCCGATAATGTTAAACACGCAGCTAAGACTCTAATGGCTAAAAAAAACGATATAATGTTCCTTAACAGGGGCGCTGAATCTTCAAAGGGATACTCCTTCCGTCACTGCGCCTGGTATCCAGCCATTTGTTGATGTTAGTGTTACCAGCTAAGAGGGTGAAGCCTCCGGATTGCAACTCAACAGTGACGAATACATCCTTGACAAACCAGTCATCAGTGTTTTGAGCTTCAAAGGAAACACTAGTGACATCCTCAAACGCTATACCATTGGGGAAACCAGCATCTTTTGAAGAAATTTTCCAAAGGTCACCTTTACCTAGCACCATATCATCACCCAGGCGATCATACACTCGAAACACCTTATCATTAATTTTCACATTATGTTGCTTACCGCTATCTCCACTAGCGTGTACATTACTTGTCATAGCCATTATGTAGAACGTCTTGATGAGTTGTCCATTGCATTTGTGATTAGTACACTCTAATCGTGATGCTGTGGATAAGAGTGCAATGGCAGTGTACTTCTTCTCAAAGTAATCAACGTATCCATTTAGTCCATAATTATGGGCTATCAGAACGAAGTCTTGATCGTTCCCTACTTGTCCATAAAGTATGGCATCCCTTACTAGCCATCCATCGGTACTCCCTTCAGCAGGTTTGATGGAGTATTGGCTCTGGACAGCAGACGAAGCATTATGGCAATCTTTTAACCCTCCAAACTTGTAAAAGTCACCCTTATTTGGTACGTAATTGTTGCGACCCGCTCCCGTGGCATGATCTCCCAGACAGAATCCTTGTTGCTTAGTTTTACCGGGATATGTGGCTGTTTCCTCACTATCATACGAAATTAAAGCAAATTCGAAATCGTCAACTGATTTAGCATAGGAAACCTGGTCACTGGTTTCCACATAAAGGAATAAATTCGTCAAGCAATCAGTTGAAGACATTGCTTGAATACATGAAGTAAGTTGGAGGAGCACTAGTAATATCATGTACATTTTGTCTGGAACAATGTAGTGGATTTGCATATGGCTAATGTATAATGATGAATTTACGGGTATATGTCAGTCTTAACTCTCCAGTTGATCTCAAGCAGAGAAATGTAGCTTGCTTTTATATTCTTTAGACTAGGTGTATTTTATACACTAATGTGCTGGTGTGATATGACTGGATTTATTACCCGATGTGTTCGTGCTGCAGCCACTTGGACTGAATTGAAGCTCAGTATAGGCAAACATAACAACCATACTGAAACATATAGAAGTTGTTGTTTAATCTATTTACAAGCATATCACGAAGGGATTCATGCACGCTGTGTGTTTGAACAAGTGTAGACAAATCGAACGCTATATACACTAATGCATGTTTAGCTAATAACACAAAGGTACATTATATTTATTATAGTCCATAGAAAAGAGAGAAAGGTATAAGATGCACTCAGACATTGTTCAACACTCGTGACTGATTGTTCAACGAACATATTATCAGTTAACTAAATAGCTCTATAGTAAAAAAGTGAATGTAACAGTATTCACTCAGTGACACACAGCACAATATAGGCAGCAAGGACAGTCCCACTTAATCTAACAGAGGTGTTCAATCTTCAAGGGAATACCACTGGTATATCGAGCTATTTGTTGATGTTTGTGTTACCAGCCAGGAGAGTGAATTCTCCTGATTGCATGAACTCAATAATAACAAATGCATCTTTGATCCATTATAACCAGTCATTGGAATTGTTAGCTTTAAAGGAGACGGCATTATAACCTCCTCAAATGTAATAGATCTACCATTATAGGAAGCCAGCATCTTTTGAAAAGATTTCAGTCCAAAGGTCACCTTTACCTAGCACCATGTCATCACCAACGCGGTTATACAATACAAACACACAATCATTAACTTTAAGCGTATGGCTTGTATTATACTTGTCATAGCCATTATGTAGAAAGTCTTGATGAGTTGCCCATTGCATTTGTGGTTAGTATATTTCAATCATGTGGATAAGGGCGCAGCAACAGTAGTGACGTGTAAAAGTCACCCTTATTTCATACGTAATCATTGTCCCTTCCAGTGGCATTATCTCCCAGATAGAATCCTTGCGTTGGTTCTGGTCCTAGAATCCTTGTGTTGGTCCTGGTCACTGGTTTCCACTTTCCACCGGGTGTAGAGGAGCAACTCTGTCAAGCAATTAGTTATGTGAAATAAGCTGGAGGACCACAAGAAAATATAATATTGCGTACATTTTATTTGGAACAGTGTACTGGATTTGCTATAATATTTGATATTATAGTACCATTTGTGTTTGTACTCACCACTTGAGGCAGTGTCGGACTATGATTGAATCTGATCTCAAGCAGAGAAAGATCAGCTTGCTTTTATATTCTATAGCTAGTGTAAATTATACATTGATGCATGTGGTCTATATGTCCAACTGACTGATCAGCTACGACCACTTGGACTGATATTCAATTAGTGTAGGCAAACATAACAGTCATACTGAAACATGTATATTTGTTGTTAGATCTATTATACAAGCATAATTATCATGAATGATTGATTACCCGCCTGTTAATTAATTTAAGGCCTTAAGCATATACCAGTTAATTGATTAAGAATGCGGCCCAGCACCATGAATACTTCAGTCAGCGCTGTTTACTTTATACTGAGCTTGTAATGTTTGTAATGTTCATTTCTGCCGATGAGTTTAAGATGCATTTCACTAGAATTACTTTATGAGGGCAAAAACCGGAAGTTATTAAACAACTTAATTTAATTTGATCAAACCTGTGCATCTTTGCCCACATTGACTGACTGTTTATTGTGTACGCTTTATCGAGAGCAGTGTGAATTTGCAATGGTGATATCAGTGGTTCATGCAATCATGGTGCTTATTTTAGAGCAATTGCAGGTGTGCCTACTGTGTTTTTGGCATTCACCACGAGTTAAAGCAGTGTTGGACTGTGCCACAGATTGAATCTCAGTGATCTCAAGTAGTGGAGAAAAGTTTAGTTTAGTTTTATCATAATAGTATGTAGATCTAAATGTGGTGTTCAGTTGTACTGATACCCTATCAGATGATGGTCATGGGTTAGCTGCTATTCAGGCTGTTTGCCTTAACTAATTGAGCATTAGTTTAGGTAAACATCAGTAACAGTCATACTGATACATTATAATTACCAATCTCCAGTTAATTAATTAAGTTTAGATTTTGTGGGCGTGGTCAAGAACGCTTTCCTTCTTTCGCGATCTCGATCGCATCGGTATCAGCAGCGTGATGTCCACAAGAAGAGGCTCAATAAAGTTCAGTACTGTCTCTATGTTGTTATTTATTTTTGTATTATAAGCCTTATTGTTTAATTTCAGAGAAGAGTTAGGTAAAGTGGTCAGAGCGTATTTCATCCAGTTGAAGGATGGATGTGGTCACCCGGGATGCGATAACCCTAGGTGTGTTAGCGGTGGGCAAATGGAGCCTCTGGACAAGAACCAAGCCGCATCCAAAGCCGTTGCATTAGCAAAAGGACACAGGAACAGTGTATGTGGCTTTGCACTGAACATGTTCAGATCGGCGCCAATTTCTGGCGGGCCCGCGGACAGTCAGCCATCGGACAGTGAACATGATGAAGAATCAGACTCGGACATTGACACTGATGAATCGGGTATAGACTCTGTAACACATTCATATAATAGCAGCTGGGTTATGCATCATATGTTTAATACATGCAGGAGAGTCAATTCACGCCTCATCCACATCCAGACTACGGCCAGTGTTGCTATTCGTCTCGCATGGGAGGGTGTGGCTACAGGAGAAGACAATGCCAGTACTCTCTTGTGGGAGGGGCTGGATAAGCGAGGCTATTCCATTACTCTCTCGTGGGAGGGGTTGGATAAGTGAGAGGACTGTGCCGTTGTGCCATCGCTGTGTTAAACTAGTCCCACCCCATGTCGTGGATGTTGTTGATCAGAAGAAGCTTGTTATTATGTGTTCAGTAGTAACTGTAGTCATTTTATCAATCATACTTTACTTTGTTTTCTAATACAAGCTATTACACTGTCACCTCACTACTGTTACGACTAGACTCAAACCCCATTCATGATCATTATGGTTATTAAAATAATCGTTATGGTTATTAAAATTAATGATACAAAACATTAACTTCACTGTAAAGGGGAAAAGTCTATCGGCCTCAAAATCTTTGACTCCATGTGACGAACGAGTGGCACTGAAATAAACAATCAATCAATAGTAATTAATAGGGGCATGACTCATTCAATGTATATAACGGACCTGTACGAAGGACACACTCGTCCCATCCTGGTAGACCCCATGCTGCCTGTCTGGTCTCATGACGATCCATATAGTTACAATACACTACACATACAATAATAGTATAGAATAAACCACTTGGAAACAACTATATACACTATGATACATAACGCTGGAGTTGATAATAATTATTTCACAATTATGAATACCAATGAATATTAATGACCCCATAAATGGTGGACGACATGAAGTTCCCCTATCTGAGAAAACCATCCGCCCACGGCCTCTTCCTTCTTACGAAACTGAATCCCTTCTCTCCTGTTACAATAAATATTGAGACAGCATTAATAGTAGCCGCTGGTACAACAGCTATTACACATTACTCACCACATCTGACCCCACTCTATTAGTGCTCCAGGCTATAGTAGTTATAAAGGAATATTAAGTAATAACTATTGACTTTAAATAATTCCTTTAATTAACCAGGGATGTGGGAAGGGGTACTCACCTTTAGTGTATAAGAACGGAGTTCATACATTCCTCTAGGGGTTCTGATTTCTAGTGCTAATGGGTCCCAGAACGTGAACGCACACAATATCTGTTTGGATCGTTTGGTAACCATTTGACCGATACTCTTCTGATAGTTGTTCCAATCCTATAGCGGTTTCAATAATAACTAAACTCAATGAATATAATTAGTATTATCGCATTACTGTATTAGTCCTGAGGGTTCCTGTACATTCATCCATGGCAGTATATCCACCTTTATACTTGAATAAATGAACTATTATATACACAAACAAACACATACACTGGTTTAGGTCACTATTATCGTACTAATGCCTTGTATACTGACCAGCTTGATCTAAGTTAGTACCAACGTCTGTAGTCCAACTTCCACACAGTTCAAATGGAATATTCATTGAACTCACTTTCTTCATCGCTTCTTCTCTAAATATAAACAATGACTTGGAAGTTAGTTACGTTACATACTAGTTATTAATAACTACACTAGAGTATCAATAGAACAAGGAGACGTCTTTGCTTGTATATAGTTTATGCAAACCTCATCAGGCCTAGTCTGGCCGGGGACCCGCCCATTTACAACAAGGAGTGGTTTGGCAACATGCGTATTCAAAATTCATGCAAGATTTCTGCTACATTTTGATGTTGCTGAAAAGGAGTGTGGCTCGATGACATTTTATATGCATAATAATACATAAAAAGGTGAGTCACATCATCAATAATATTAATCTTATAATTCCATTGAGACGATTTTGGAATACACATGATGCCAGACCACTCCTTGTCTGTAAATGGGCGGGTCCCCTAGACTACATTAGGCCATAGTCTAATTATTGGCTAATATTATTAGCTCTATAATTATATCTAGTCTACAAACGCATGATGAAATAATAGTCTCACTAGCCACACCCATCAACCCAATGAAGGCAAGGGTCTGGGTTTACGTGACATCTTAATTGTATGTTTCCCTTTTTCTGCAATCTCATTAGGATTTAGTAAATCCTTAACCGCATACATATGCTTTAAAGTACACATGAAACCAAACCCTGAATTCTTCTTTGGTGCAAAGGGTGTGGCTAGCGAGACTAGAAATAAACCTACGTTTCCTGTAGATACTTGCCCATACTCTGTGGCTGTATATCATGTACTGTAACATAACACACACATACAATAGTAACCCACTTAATTAATAGCCTTCCTTCATTAATTAACTACCTTGTAGTTCATACACTTGAGAGGCTACATCTCCAAGAACTTTACTTTGCGACTCTTTTACTAGCTTTACTCCCCCGAAAAGGTTTCTAGAAAGACGTAGACCATGAGCAGGTCCTTTTATGGCAGCTGCAGTCCTCCAAAGGTGACGATACATGGCTGTATTGGCTGAACAAAGTGTTATTTTTTTTTTCTTTTTACAATAATTATTAATCTCAGTTGCAATTCAACAAAAATGGGCGTGGTGTGGGTGTGGCTAAAACATGGCCGCAAATGCACTATCTAAGGCAAATGCCACTGACCAGTTACGATTTGAGTTAGAGCTAGAGTTTGTTCAGTGTTTGTCGAATCCATCGTACCTCAATTGTAAGCAACCAGTGTCAATTTATGTTATTAGACTCTATAAATATAATTATATATATTTTTTCTTACATTAGTTTTGGCTCAACGTGGTTATTTCAAGGACACGAGTTTCGTTAACTATTTGTCATATCTACGGTACTGGAGTCAGCCTGAGTACGCCGTTTATCTCAAGTAGGTAACACACATTTAAATCAATAATAGTAAAAATTTTGGTATGTGAACAGAGGTCTGATGAATTAGCTTATACTGAGTCATTCTGGGGGTGTGGCTATGGAAGTAAAGTCATTATGTAGGCCTGTTCAGCCATTATGATCGACACTTAAGGCTGGTTCACACTATAAATGTTATAAACGCAACATTAATGAAACGAAAGCAAATACATAGGAGGAGTACGAATCGTTAACGTGATGTATGAATGGAAAATATTTCAATTCACTACATCGTATTAACAATTCGTACTCTTCCCATCTAC
Source organism: Chalinula nematifera (assembly GCA_036873525.1). Taxonomy (NCBI): domain Eukaryota; kingdom Metazoa; phylum Porifera; class Demospongiae; order Haplosclerida; family Chalinidae; genus Chalinula; species Chalinula nematifera. The sequence continues at coordinate 26,115 of JAYJLX010072375.1, forward strand.
CGTATACGTAGATATTTTCGAGGTATAAAACTTTCGTGAGAGAATATTACGTGGGCATAAAATTTCGTTGGTT
>JAYJLX010072486.1:0-26185 GCA_036873525.1 Chalinula nematifera
AGCGCCTTCAATGGAGTGTCAGTGAAGTTCTACCATCAAGTATTCACGGAGATTACGTGGTAACACACACACAGACAGACACACACACAAACCAACTACTATAACCCTCCGCCCACGCTCGGGTTAATTACCTATAGTGGTTAATCACTTCATGTGAGCCGTAAAATTTTTAGTCATAAGGCCATTGTCTTAATTAAGCATGTAAACCACTATTGTATTGTGAGAAAATTTTTCGGTTCAATAATAATTTTTATCATGTCATTTCAGCTGATAACAAAAATATTTAGTTAGGAAAATGAAGCTACATCTATTTATGGTATAACAGTGTGTCTGCCATGAGGGTGTAGTAGCTATGAATGCTTAAAAATGACTATATGTCCTCCTTCATGTAGCTCTACTATTGCAGCGATAGATTACTTGTTGTGTTTATCAGCTTTTGCTTTCCATTCTTAATCAACTTCTAATAATTTGTAGCATGTGATATTTTTTATTCCAGTTATTCTACAGTATGCATGTACTGTAGTCATGTACGTGTACTGTGTATGCCACTAATTATTAGCAGATTCAATGCATACTGAGTCACGTACCATGTAGTGACATTCATATGCCTGTGGTAACTGTACATACTCATCTGTAATAATTATTGTTATCCTATAATTAAATAGGCCAGGGAAAGTTTGGAGCGTCAGACTAGTCTTGAGCAGCGCCTGGAGTCAGCTTATGGGCGATTTCAGCAAGAGACCCAGCAACATGGCAGCACTGCCAGGGACAGCACACTGAAGGATCTTGCAGCTGCATTTGATGCTTATCAGGAACTGAGTGCCAATCTGGAGGAAGGGTCAGGGTTCTATAATAATCTCACTCCACTTCTTGTCAAGATTCAAAGCAAGGTATCTGATTTTGTGTTTGCTCGGACAACAGAGAAAGATGACTTACTCAAGTGAGTTAAGTTCACGGTGCCATAATCAGTGCACTGTATACATGTATGCCCATGGACAGTACATGTACTGCTTTTGCTGAAATATTATAGAAAAAGGAAAAAAATTATACACAAAATTTATTCAGACACATGAAAATTTCATACATGGATTTCATAATGGGAACAAAATATCCGGTATTTGAATATTATTGCTACAGACACAGTGTGTTAAATTTGTAGTTATATATATGTATGTAATGTAATTTTCCATACTATGGGTACATGCTGTACCCTATGTATATTTGAAAGGGCGCTCTGTAGAAATTTGAAGCATAAGACATTAAGACTGTATAAGCACATGAACATTACAAACCTGTTGCATGACATGTAGAAAATGTGTTATTTCATGAATTGAATAATTGAAGATTAATGAATGCATTGAGCGAAGCACTGTTATTTTTATCTTGATCTTTAACATGTTTCAGTGTACGTACAATACATTATTTATATAATTAGACATGGTTGTGAGCCATAACTAAACTTGAAGTGGCTTGTTGTAATTAAATTCCAAAATTAGTCACTTTGCCAATAAATCCTGCTATGTTGTGTTATATAGAGGTTAGTGTATTATACATGTATGTATATACTGTAGTGTGTACATTATATAGTTTATACATGTACATGGTTTATACATGTAATTATAGTGTTTATACATTATAATTATAGTGTTGGTGTATTGTATTAGAGATATACATCGTTTATAGTTTATATGTACCGTATAAAGAGGTTGCATGGCTTATTACATTATACATGTACAGTACATGTATATTATACATGTGTATACTGTATATAAAGGTTGGTACATGTACATGTATATTGTGCATATACTAGCTCATGGGTTATATTTGTGAGATCATGCATTATTGAATATTCTCTCTAACTAATGACCTTTGCATTATAATTATGTATTTATATTTTGTTGCCTTTGTATCATGTCATTTGTTGTAGGGAATTACAAAAGAATATTGCTGGAGCTCCAACCACTCAACCACCTCAGAATCCGCAATATCAGCAACAGCCTCCACAACAAAGTACTCATGTACAGTACATGTACTACTACTACTACTACTACAATAGGGGAGTGGGTAGGGGGAGGGAGGGAGTAGGGGCAGAGAGAGGGAGGGGAGATGGATTTAAATACTGTATAGTGCCAAAGTTTTGAAGGGGAAAATTAGCTTTTTAAGGTACAAGTATTTTGCCTGCAAAAGTATTATTGTAATGGAAATTTTAACCTCATGAAAATTGAAATTGGGTTTATTATATTGTACTATAGCAAACAACATCTATCACAGCAATGTCTATACTTAGTGTTAAATAAACGATAATGGTATTGTGATGTCTAGCGTAATGAATTATTATTATTATTATTGCAGGTCAGAAACAGCCACCTCCACCCAGTAGGCCATCCCAACCACCACCACCACAGCAACAGCCGACTCAGCAATATCAGCCACCTCAAAGTTTTGCAGGATCAGCTCCTCCTCCTCCCCAGGGCTACTATCAACCCCAACAACCAGGTTATATATACAGTACATATACACACATACATACCTTAATAAACAGTGTTATGTATAGTGTACCATATATACCACAGTGACTCGCTTATTATTATTATTGTTATAATTATTGTGATAATTATATAGGGTATATGCCACCTCAAGGAGGCTATGCTCAGCAACCACCTCCACCACAAGGATATGGATATCAGCAACCACCACCACCAGGTGCACCACCCCAACCCTATTATCAACAGCCACCACCTGCTGGTTATGCACCTCAACAACCATATTATCCTCCTGGTACTGCTCCACCACCTGGAGGTGGATATTACCCACAGCAAGGTAGTATGTATAATTATGTATTGTGTAGTGAATGAATATTTTTTTAGTGATTGGCAGTTTACAACATAAGTTGCTAATTTTATTTCTGGAAAATTGTAGAATACGTATGCATACATGTATGCACGTGTCACAGATCGCCAATAAGGTGTCAATTGCGTATTAATATACACCTCTCTCATAAAGGGTATTGTAGCAAGATATAACCAGGAGCACATGATTGAGTGGGCGTAAAAGTCATAGAGAAAGGAACGTGAAACTCCCACATAGATAATTAAAATGGGCACTACAACTCTTTAATTGTGTGTTACTAAATTTAGCAGACCACGTATGTTCACGTTTTATGGGCGTGTCTCGTATTGTCTTTGTTCTCAAAAATGGCAAATCTACATGTATTTCTACTTTCTATTCTGACTGTTTCTGTGGACAAGTTCTCTTTTAAAGAAAAAGGAAAGAACTCCGACGAACAGTAGACTGATTTATCCAATGATCATTGCGTCGAGATTGCTCGGAGAACTATGCAAAAGGTAATAAATGTGGCATACTTTCCTTAGTTTCCTGTTTTAACAGCACTTTACTGCCTACAAGTCTCAAATGGAGAACATGTAGCTCCTCATTGTAACTAAACTAGATTCCGATGAGACAGGGCGCTGCTCTCATAGGCAGTAAAGCACTTCAAAAGACAGTAAACGGAAAGTACACCACATTTATTCGTTCGTTAAACCTTTTGCATAGTTCTCTAAGCAATCTCAATGCAACGATCATCGAATAAATCGGTCTACTGTTCATCGGAGTTCTTTCCTTTTTCTTTAAAAGAGAACTTGTCCACAGAAACAGTCAGAATAGAAAGTAGAAATAGATTTGCCATTTTTGAGAACAAACATGATAGAAGACAAGCCCATAAAACCTGAACGTGGTCTGCTAAATTTAGTAACACACCGTTGAAGAGTTGTAGTGCCCGTTTTAATTATCTGCGTGGGAATTTCATGCTCCTTTCTCTACGACTTTTTACGCCTACTCAATTATGCACTCCCGGTATAGCAAAATTAGATGTAGCAACTTTGTGGCAAAAAAAATATACTAAAAATGATAATTACAATACATAAAAAAAACTGACAATCGTCTATTAGACAACAAATTTAAATTAGTGTGTTACAACCAAAATCAGTGTCTGAAAAATTTATCTTGAACAAATGATACAGACTTACATGTACCTTAATCATGCATGGAGCTCTCATTTTAAATGTTGAATTTATGCGAAGATAAATGTACCAAAAGAAAGCCCATGTTGTTTTGCTTCGTAAAACTGAATATACTTTTTTTGTATGTTTAATGTTAATGAACACTACTGAACTAGACTTCCTAATTGCTAATACAGTACATGTAACGGCTTTTTTCACTGATAGTGACATAAATTACATATTGTCTCTTGCTTTGTTAGGTTATCAACAACCCTATAATCAACAGCAACCTCCGCGAAGATGAGGGAACAACTGTTTATTGTTAACTTGTGCTGAAAACTGACTTATTAATAGTTGTTTTTTTTTATTTGAACTCTTTTGTTTGTTCCTTAAATTTGTTTTTAATTAAAATAAATAGCTAGAGTAGTACACTTTATTACAGTGTATTACTGTTATGTTGGATCAGATATAATTATCTGTTTTATGCAATATGTATTGCGTATGTACACTCATTGCATGGGTCACTATTTGTGTCTTTGCTTAGTGTAATTATTACTGGTATATCAATTAAACATGCACATACACAATTGACTACATCATGATGAAAAGTATATACATATATGTACATAGTTTTCTTGCTGTATAGCCACAAATTATTGTACAATGTAATATAATATGGTACTACAAAACATGCAAGTTGCAGCACGTCGGTCACTGTAAAAGCAATCAAGAGTGGATGAGGCACTAGTCTTAGTTGAACAGTTTAATTGTAGCTTTCTGAAAAAAAATATAGAAGTCTACAACTAAAGCGATTGCTAAAAAAGGGCCATGCATAGGTTTGATGCACATGTATGCAAATTTAATTGTGTAGGAGGTGTATATTTATTTCATACTAAAGGATACTAAATTGTATAATAAACTACATTATATACCATTGTATGTTAGACAATTGATGTTAGAGTTTGCACTCAGTCATGCAGTTGTTATAATAAAAAACACAAATCCAAAGAAATTATTAAAATTACAGTAATTAGTAGGAGGCTGAGCTAATGTACATAATATAACAACATTACTATGAAGATATTTGTAAATTAGGGGTACTAATAGAGTTGGTCGATTTTTCCTCAGTTAATCTGTGATTTATTTCACGTAGCTCTTGTACTTCCTTAAGGAGCTCATATTTCTCTTGTTCTGTTGTTGCTATTCGCTCTTCTAGAGTGAAACATTCTTGGACAAGGTCTTGTTTGCTCATTACTTCCAGCCGATCCATTCGAAGTTGATTATAAGTTTGATTGAAATCCGCCTCTAGGAATGCCTCTTGTTCCACAAAGCTGTCATCTTCCAATTCAAATGAGTCTTCACCTAAAAAAATTAAAGAGAAAGGAGGAAGAGATTTAGAAAAAGAGACAGAGGAAGAAGAACATGAGAAATTACAATGGTGTTTCAAACAACACCCTCCTTCCCCACCTGAGGTTGATGAATCAAATGAAACACAGCGATTCAAATCAGGTGGGTGTGGCTTGTACACATGACAGTCTTTCCTATCGTCCATCAGGAACTGGGTAGTATTGAAGGGTGCCACTGGGCGCCGAGACATTTGAGCCAACTTCTTTTCCTTCTGTGCAATCCTGGACTGCTCATACATTTCCCATTTCTTGCGCTCTTCATCAGACATTTTAGCATATGGCTTCCACTTGGGTCGACTTCTTTTCCTACCACGTCGATGTTTCTTCTTAAAAGAGTCTCCATCCTTCTTGTTATCCATGACAGCCAACTTCCTTGCATCGTCTGACTCGCTTAAACTTCCACTGTTACATCTACGAACCTGATCCATATTTTCATACACTAAAGGTTTGAGTGGATAAAATTGGTTGATGTGCATAGTATATACGAGAATAGACGCTTCACCACAGGAAGGAATCCACAGACAGTCAGCTAGCTGAGCCTATAGATCAGATAAGTGGGCAGGAGAGGAATACCGGCTATAGTTTGTTCAGCAGGAGGATAGGATGAACTGAGCTTATTCGGATGGGGGGATGGATCCAGTTCTAGACCGGGTTTTGGTTCTATACGTTGAATGTTACTTTGCTTTTGTGACAGCAAATGAGCTTTAATAATAAATGGACACGGAAGGTGTAAGAATAAAGCAGTGAATGCTGCTCCTTCACTCGCTGATGTTTTGGGTTTAGTCCGATTTTACGACTGTGCAATCTCACTAGTCTAGGTCTGTTCACTGACTGTACGTTTTGTGGCGTTCATTCGACGTTACCGACACTTTTACCATTATTTTTATTTCATTTCCGGTCACGCGTCACTCTCCGGTTCCTTTCGTATACTAGCGTATACGGATTCACTGTTATTTGTGTAGTGTACACTGTTCACTGTGTTCAGTACTACAGTTATAATTGTTATAGTGTGTACTCAATTAATGTGCAGGCTTTATTGCTGATAATTATTTTGAAAAAGTGATTACGTACAATAATTATTCAAAATAAAAAAACTTAAATAATACTATGTAATAATATTTATATGATGTAATTAACAAATAGAATACAAGTATTAGTGCATGTGCATGAATAATACGATATAATAAATTGGTATATCACTTTATCACATACAAAACAACACAGGTCTCTTTGCTTATAGAAACACACTCTAACACCTTTGAATGAATAGTATCTTATAAATGCTGATTACGAATAAATCTGTTTCCTTCTGAGTGCTTGCCGTAATAAACGTATTTACACTGCCCGTAGACTCCTGAAATACATAGGATAATAGTGTTATCTACTATACAATCACTAATTTAATTGGCTTGGGGTTACTACTACCATGATATCCATCATTACAGTCATTGGCAATAAACTATGGAAGATGTTTGAGTAAAGGAGCTAACTCATAAGTGCTAGGCAATGGTACATTCAGTAGTATATACACATCAGCTAGTGTACTTAATTATAGTAGCTAGCTAATATTGCTTAATTGCTGTTATATTACAGGTGCCAACTTAGCAAATGGATGGAATTCAGTAAACATTAGTCTTCAATCATAGCATAGCAGATAACCAGTATATATATGTACCATGCAAATGATGTAATGGCATCACTCTCCAGTACAATAACAGCAATATAACGAGTAATTAATATAATTGAATGTGCAGTTAATTAAGGCAATTATTGCAGTTTGGATATTTCTTCAAAAAGCTTTGTACAAAAAAGGGGTTATAATTGTTATATTCAATTTTCGAACACAAGACAACACCTACTGTACGTGTGTACATGTACTTGTTCTTTCTATGCAAAATGAATGCTCATTTTTAAAACTAAACAACAGAACAACACATGAATGTTATTTAAAAATTTCTACTACAAAATAATCTCTATTTTTGACAAGCAATATCTTTACTGAAGTGCTCTACCATCAATTATCCACATACGAAGACTACGTGGTAACACACAAACACACACACACAACCAATTGCTATAATTCTCCACCCATGCTTGGGTTAATAATACAACACACATTAACTAGTGTACCTCTGTGTTGGCCAACAATACTTCTCGATACTGGTAAAGGATTATACCCAGATGGAACAGGATCGGAGGGTTGTGATGACAATAATTTCTTACCCTTCTTTTCTTTTTTATCCAACTATTAAAAATGTAAAATACATAAACTGTTACCATAAAGACTTTGTACAATTGATATACAAGACAAAATACTCCAAATTATAGTTGCATATTATGTACATGTATTGCACAGCCTCCACAATACTAAAGTAGTACCGAAATAAACACACTAGAGACTAAGGTTTATCAGTATTCCTCGCAAGCATTAAAGTGGGATGTTTCCAATAGCTACGCTTTTAATAACTATCATGTATACTATATCATTCAATAAAGGGCCACAATTGCATAAGGTGAATGACAGCAGGCATTAGTATAAGGATAATATCCACAATAAAATGGATAAGGCTCCAATTAACGAAAACTAGAGTTAATGTTTCACAGATCTTACCAAGTCATCATCTGGCTTCACTACTTGCATAAATGCTCCTACTCTTTTAGCTTCCATTCTCTCACTATTTGTAATTGGTCGTGAATCCAGGAATGTTAATTGGGGTAGATGATGAATAACATAATACCTACAACAACAAACACATGATAGTTTGGATTACAGAATGCTTTTTAATAAACATTAACTAGGCGACTAACTCATATGATTATTAGCTTTACTTAAATGAAATCGTAAAGACAATTATATAGTTTTACATGTACACGTACTTTGCTATTTTAATGTACACAGGTCAATTAACAGTATAATTTCACCTGTATCGTTGATAGTCCTCATCGTCATGACCTGACTGTAATAACTCGTTAGGACAGGCTCTATTCCCTAGGAGACTCAGATACCGTAATGATGGACACTTCTTCTCTAAAGTTACCATCAGTCGTTGAATATCTTCAACTTGCAATACATGACATTAAGGAGAATATGTGTACATGTACATTTACGTTCATCAGCTCTAAAGGAATGCTAATCTTATGTATGTTCATATACAAGTAAATTAGTAGAATAGCACTAGCAATATAGCTTGTATGCATGCATACACATTCTAAATAACTACATGATGTTAGGATATCTCATTCTTATTCAGCGTGAGGGTGTGTAAATGTTGAAGAGATGGAAAGGTTAGTGCAGAATCACTCAGGTTATTATTATCCAACACTAGCTCCTCAAGGTTTCTGAAGTTTTCTAAACCATCCAAGGTTCTGCGATTAGGAAACACATCAATAGGGCAACACATTAACATACATACATACATACATACATACATACATACATACATACATACATACATGTACAGTACATAAATTATAAATATACATACTACATACGGCTTACATCTTGTTATCAGTATACGTTAACAAGACTAGTGGCCTGTAGAAAACATGTTTATGCCTATAAACTGATCCTTTTCTAATCTATTCAATTCGTAAATGTTTACGTAAAGTAGTACCCATTTCTATGTTATTTGCGACAATGAAACACATGCAGAAGAGAAAGTTACAAAACAAATTCTAAGGCGTGGCAACCACAAAGAAAGACAAATCGAAGTCTGATTTACTTGTACTATTCCACAGTAAGCTCAATAAACCTACCTTTAGTTTATGTTGTGTAGCTCTTCTGTCAGAACCCTATGTAAACCATTAATAATTAACACTATACCTAGATTAGATGATGACCAGATTGTTTTCTTAGAGCAAAGAAAGGGTTTGGTTTACAAGACTATAGTATTTCCAGGTACTTAAATTACATGTAGAATAGGAAAAAAAAAAACCCCAAAAGCCATAGTTAATGGATCTCTACATCAATAGTGTATCTCTCAATCGTACACATGCACACATTGTACACTATTATACAAATCTTGTGTTGTTGTTGATTGATAGAGCACGTTTACTACCCAATATATATACAATAACTTCTAAGTGGAGATGGTGATTCACACATACTAACTATATACATTAGCATTCAGTAATACTATTGATGGAATTCCGTATGGATGGATCAAAGAAACTGACACTGCCAATACAGGAGTAGCAAAAGGTCTTTTTTTTTCTTGTACACAGTACAGCCTGTTGCTGGGTAAGAGTGCAGTCTGTACTTGATGGTGGGCCATGAAAGAAGGAAAAAAAGAACTCAGAAAAAAAAAATTGAACTACTGTGGGCAAAGGATCAACTACAACATCAAATGGACTGTAAGGTGCTGGTGATCCTCAGACCCAACAGACTCATGAACAAAGTATACTACAGAAGGAGCATTGCAGGATAGCTATTATGGGTATAACTATATTACTACATATATTACTAATTGATGTACACAGCAACAAATAAAGCATTCATGTACGAAGAACTGCCTATAGCAACTGGTCTACTACACCTTCAGCAGCAGGACACCATGCTCATGAAACAAGCGCTACTTAGACTGTCTTCTGCACTATTAGCAGCTAGCCTAATGGACTTAAGTTTTGATAAATGGTTTACGTACATAGTACATGTATGTTACAGTAGAAAACTGAAGTTGATGCTTTATAAGTATAAATTTATACAATGCTCAACACCAAAAACCAAACACATTACGTAATATCAAATGAATTGGAAAAATAACCATTTACAGTATCAACTACATATTGAATGCTAGTCTTGATCCATTCACCACTCAGAAAGAAACAAGGTGAATGGAAAATATAGCACTTGGAGTTAGGTTTTAAACCTATACAGCGGTTGCCTCCAGTTTGTGCTGTGTGGTTTTCATAACCCTCATGCCATAGCATGTCAATATCAACAAACTAAAAAGACATTATAATAATGCTGGGGCTATAGCTAGTTCCCATTGAGAAAGCTGAATAATCTTGAGTATCATGTAAAAGCCATAGAATAAATCTGCATGATACACAAAGGTAAGTATGCAGGCAGCTATTTCATTACAAAATACTATAGTAATTTGTGCTATATCTATTAACATATACATTACATGTACATACTTGAGTTTATTATAGGAAAGGTCTAATGTTTTCACTGTACTACCGGATGGCTCCCATAGTTTCCTAGGAATGGTTTCTGCATCCTCTCCTGTGAATGCAACCTGAAATTATATACATGTAGTGTGTGATAATTTACTGAAATAAATAGTCAAGCAATGCACAATGTCATTACATACACTTATCAAGTAATTGTCAAGAAGAGAAAAAAGTTACAAGGAAAAAAATGGTCAATTCTCAGCTCACAAACAAATTTTAAAAACAATACGGATCCTAAGAAAAAGAGAAATTAAAGTTGAGAGCTTTTAAAAAAAATAGTTTAACTCTTTTCTTATACAGCGGAAACTTGCTTCACAACTGCGTTTAAAACACGGTCACCTTGCATATAATGGACAAAAAGCATTGAACTGGTTTGAAACTTACACTGACGAATGCTTAACCAACCCCTGGCAAATGGCCACCTTGCTATCCCGTATACAAGAAAACGACCAGTAGAACATATACGTAGTTAAAATACAAGAAAAAACCTTTTCATAATGGCCATAACAGGCACACCCCAACTTATATGAAAATCAAGCAAATAAATTGCAAGATAATCACAAATTAATAAGCCATGCTTTAAATTGAAAAAAAAAAGCAGTGATTGAACGATCATAAAGCACACAAACAATATACAAACTCAATAAAGGCCATCTCTTTATAATAGCCAAGGGACACAGTCATTAAAGATAAGTCAGTATACTGATACAATTGTTCTGTATATATGGTATTTCATAAAGCACAAAAGAATCTACAATTCTTTTATCAAGCATAGGTTCTAAATAGAAACAAAATCCTTTGTATATTAAAAAAAAAAGTCATGAACAGCTGTTTCAGTATAATATTAGATGCTAAAGTAATTTAATTATAATGGGTATATACTTGTACTTGTAATATAGATGTATCTTGTACATGTATATGCTATTGCATGACATTAATTTTACATTGATTCTAAACCCAGGTATAGCAGTTGTGATATAGTACATGTGCTCTTCCTATATATGGGTAGCTCTTATAACTGGCAAATACTTTACACTCTTATAAAACACCTTTCAATACTCATCTCAACGTACGTACATGCACTGACTCCTACACATTCAGAATAAACAAAATCAACCTGAATATATTGGGACCTCTAACACATCTACATGTACCACTAATCCAGCAGGAACTCTAATTTGGATTCAAAAAAGATTGGAATACATTTTATCCACTCTTCTTGTATTACTGTAAAAAATTATACCAGATTTATTCTCCTCTCATGGGTATGTGTTAAACGTGATCAATTGTATTAACCATTATTATAAATGTACCGTGCTATGTTTACCTACACAAAAGGTTACAAAGAGTTCAAAAAATTTCCCTTATCAGCATGGCCATTTTGAGCCTGGAAATAATTACCTCAACCTGGGTAGGTAAGATCAACGTACAAAAAAAGGGCTTCCACAACGGAACCTGTTTGGTGGGTAACTGCCTTTATAATGCAATCAATGACACTTACTCTAATGGAATTACCTTTTTGATGATTGATAGTTACTTAGAATTATTAACGGGTGTGATTTTCAAATGGCCGGAGTTATGTAATGAGCAACCACTTCATGCATTACACAGCGGCGCATTAAACAAGTCAATGGCTGATAATTTTGTATAGGGATCGAATTTGGGATTGATTGGGATACTTGATTATCATCCCTACTACGCAAGTTCCACTGTGAAAAATTACGTGTATTAACTGATATAGAGAGCCTCATATTTACAATCAATGCCCAAGCTGTATTAGCCATCAATTACTGGACAACCTTACTGAGGCAGTGGCCATATTATAGTCATAACTCTTTAACCTGTGTACCTCCTCTTATAACTTCTCTCATTCCCTACCAATCCTAATTCATCAACATACATATGAGTGATTAGTGCTGCTCGTTTGTTCAGTATTCTGAGGCTGTGATTTAGATTCTAAGTTGGATTCCTCTTTAGTTTCTTCTAGCACTAGTTCTTCATTTTGCTTAGTCGAATTAGTTGTTCCTCGTGAAAACAAGGCTTCTGCTGAGGCCATCAGACCACCGTCTATAAGATATACCGATCAAAGCACTATAAAATGAATTCATTCCATTAAACTTACTCCAATGGACCAGATTCCAGAAGACTAAACTGAGTGAGTACAATGATGAGTATTACAGTAAACTCAGCCAAAATACAGGGGGCGGTACTACCATACGTTATGCATTTTTTTTTTTATAACTTGCAGGATGATGATATGATGCAATGTGTTATGACGTCACTCACTTACTTGAAATTAATTCGAATTGAACGTACTACGTTGCAACTTGCAACGTGCAGCTAGCAGCGATATGGCCTGCCAAAATAAACTACTGCTGACATTGTGGGGTGTCCCTCCATCGTTATGGTCCAGTAAAAAAAAAAAAAAAAAAAACGTGAAGGTTGAGCCGTCATTTTTTATCGTTCAGAGTTATGAATGCAAGCAGGCAACTTGAAGTGAGTCGAGTTGATCTTTATAATTATATAACTGTATGAAAGCATGGGGTTATTATTTTATGGTAAAGGCACATAATAGAGGATTTGCACGGAAGTGTATAACTAACGTGGGCGTAACACGTCGGCCATATTGGGTGTTAACTCATGCGATATTCGAAAGGCGCCGTTGGCAGTCCATGCGGTGATTGGTTTGATCCTCTGTACTGGACATGCATCAAAAATAATAAGTGACGATGATGTTGTTTTAATTTTAACTTATATATACTAAATTATATGTTGCGCATGCACCATACTACAGGTGCATAATCGATTTCACTGTATGGGTGTATATGTGTTTCTAATAAAACAATAATACAACTGAATGATTAGTCTTTTTGGAAATAATCATGACATGAAGATGAAGCTTTGGCGGGACCATTTATTGATAGTCTCGTTCCCAGCCCCTCCCCTATTGGTAGATCTGACAGACGGGGAGGGTCTGGTATTCTGGCTAATACTGTGTTGTTCTTGAGAAGGTGCATAAGTACAAGCATATCACGTCTTTACGCCCACGTCACTCAAATAAAGTAGGCGTGACTACATGCATAAAGAAATGGATAGACGCATGAGTGGCGATTTCGTTTGCTATTCACCTTTAAAAGAACAATGATCGAATTAGGCTTTCCCAAGTGTTTTCCCTTGTATGGCCAGACTCCCCTCTCCTGCCAAGGCTCGACATTCAGCCACTTTTATTTGTGGTTGCACGGGATAGTTAAATCCTTTTTTGCGTCATAGTGACTATCTCAAATCTGATTGGGACATGCTTTTTCGGGTTATAGCTGAACAACACAGTATAAGCCGGAATACCAGACCCTCCCCGTCCATCAGATCTACGAATAGGGGAGGGGCTGGGAACAAGACTATTTATTGAGGAGTATTGAGGTATAATCCATACATCTGTGTAAATTGTACCAATAACTATGAATTAACTTTATATATATCCTTTGGATAAGTCAGATAGCACTGTTCCTGCTAGTACTGATGTATTCCTATTGATGAGTTTTTTTGGTGATAATTCGCAGTTTGAGTATGATAATGAGGAATTCAATTCTGAGCCACACAACTGACGAAACAGCATACGATCGTGACGAAGATTTACAAGATTCCATCAATGAAACAGATACTGACACTGAAGGAACTCCTGATGAAGAAATGAAAGTAAACTATTGCTTAGCAACTGAACTCGGCTCTTCGTTGCATGTGATGGTGACTAACTCCAGTGAAACGGTAGTGAATCGACTCCGCCGATGATGGTGACAGCTGTTTGGATTACATACTGGTTGGGGACAATATATTCAAAACAATAAAGCCAAGGTAACTGTGTGTATATACTAGTACAAGTTGTAATTCTAATTGATGCCTTACCATTTTTGGCCTTTGTAATTAGATTCACACAATGTGATCGGTGGCATAATCAAGATATTCATTATTTCCAATGCTTTTGCTGTACAGGACGGAACATCTCGTGACCATCCATCAGTTCAAGAAACAGAACCAAACGCACTTGCAAATGACAACCTACCTAATGCTATTCTTTCCTCCCATCTGATAATAGCAATTTAATGGCTCAATTTAGTATTCTAATTAGTCGTATTTTGACGGTGCACATGCGTTTTTTTGAATCATCCTTCAAAGATGTTATAAATTAGCACACAAGTCATCATTTCAGCAAGAAATGACAAAGAAATCCAAAGAAGTAAGTATTAGTCATAAACTTAAGCTGTACTACCACTTTCTTTTATTATTATATTTCCTCATTAGATTCCCATAGGAGTTATTCCAAAGAATGAGAACAGGTTAGACGAGATGGTGGACATTGTGGAATGACTCCATGATTACGTTCCTGTAGTTAGAAAGAAGGAGGAGGAGACATTTAGTGCTGGAAAGGTTGTAATTGATGAGGATGTTCTGAAACCCATCCTTAGGGGTGGAGACCAGCTAACAGCAGCTAGAAAGAATAAGAGGTGCACAAGTAATTCGCCAAAATGCTGATAGTGCAGTACTTCGTTTAGAAGGATTAGATGCCTTCCACTGGACTGGCATGCCAAACTAAATTTACTTGAGGCATCAGTATTGATGCATATGCACAGAATGGCATACAATATAACTGATATATTATTGTACTGCATTAATAATATATTATCATTAAGTGAATTTAATCGTTCTATATGTTTACAATAGATTATTTGGCGTTTCTTTTATTCACATGATTCTGTATTACAAAAGGGCTCCTTGTACCAACTTAGAAATGTGATTGACCACGTATGAATCCAAAATCCTGTTTTGATGATCCTGTTTTAATTATTGAAGCACATGTATTTGTATGAGCTATGGAATTGTTTCAAATGACATCACTGGGCAACAATCCAACTTTTGAGGGAGTTTTTATTGATGTTTGGCTAAAACCTGATGTGGAAAGGAAAGGTATCTTGATGGAAATGCATGCATGTGCAATGCCATTGTTCGGAACTTCACTGACTTTTAATTTTATATTAATCCAGATGTGATCACATCCAATGTTTCAGATGATATTTAATGACACTCGGTTCAGCATTTGTTTTAGGAGGGAGATGGGATTCGGGTTCTGACCAGCTGGAAGTATATGCTACCCATTTTCATTAACACAGGAAGGACAAACTACGCAAAGGAAGCTTTGATTATGATTTTCAAGCATGCTTTTATCTTGTTTCCAATTTAAGACAGTCGCATCAGCTTATTTACAGCAGATTTGTTAACATGCATGGTATCTAGTAATTGGAAGAAATATTTCATGTGCTTTACATAATGAACATCTGAATCGTTCATATAAAGATGTCATTTGTGGTCTGGATACAATAAAACAACAAAATGCATAGCTAGAGCAAGTTATGCTTTAGGTAATTTGCTTAATTTTCACAAGCTTTGATGAATATTGATGTTACCAAATCTAGTGGCATACACTGCAAGTTCACTCAACAGAAAGACAGAGACGCAATAGTAACAGAAATATGAAGAAGTAAAGCCTTTCAAGACACCACAACTACATTCGACCGTTGACTTGCATACCTCAACCTGTTTCCTTACTACTCTAGTTGCTGATAGATAAGCTTCAAACATGAATATCTAAACACATCGACAATACTTCACACTTTGAATAATTTGAAGTAATACGGATTATAATTTCGGCTTAAATGGTAAAAAACCTCATAATATAATACTATAAATAATTATTGATTGCGATAAACTCTGATTAACTGATAAGTGATATAGTTCAATTTGATTAAATTGTAAATGGTCTATACATAATGATTACATTTCTGACAGCTGCAACTTAATTGGCAAATGTCACAGCAAAGACGTTTTGTATTGGGCCTTGCTGCCTGATCCTGAAATAGCACATCTCTTTGACATATAGATTGATTCTTTATTATTCAATCATATCTTCATCGGTCATGAACCGTTTCCAATATAGTCAATAATAGTTTACAATAAGCAGTCTCGCCATTTCTACCAGCTCGGCCAGTCTCCTGAATATATGATCCGATATCATCAGGAGGTCCAAGGTGAATAATTTTTTTGACGTCATGACAGCCGACACCCATCCCAAAGGCGACGGTGGATATAACTACTCTCAACGGAGAATCGCTGCCTGTGAAGTTTCTAACTACAGTGGAACCTCCAATAATGAAAACTCCCTTTAATGAAAACCTCTGTATAATAAAAAGATTTTGAGGCCTCTATCCCAGTGACACAATGTTTAAGCAACCTCTCTTTAAGGAAACCTCTGAGTAATGAAATAATTTATTGGTCCCAAAAGTTTCATTATTTGGAGGTTCCACTATAGTATTGTGTTCTTTGTGGCTTCATCAGTACAAATCATAAACATGTCAAGCAGCCTAAATTGAGCCAATGGTGGAGCATCAGTTGGATAAAAAAAATCCTTTCCTATAGCCCACGTTTGAAAAACGTGTACAAATCAGAATAATCACGGTACTTGCGACAGATCATAATTGTTCTCGGTAAGGACTCCCTTGTCCTTCTTAGCGGCTCATCCAAAAGTGGGATGAAATTCATTTGAATGTTGACATACTCGGAAACGCTGTATACAATGTTCTCTTTGGAAGGACTGACATATATTAGGTTCATGTTTTGCATTACTAAAATCTTCCTGAATTTTTCTGAAGCTTTGGGCTGGCTATTGCTGTCAGTGCCATTACATTAGTGGTAGTTGGAAGTATACTTCTTAGCTCTCCAATTCTGACTAATGGAAACGTTTCTCTCCTATAGTATAATGTAGTAATGTAACTTACAAATAAAACAAAATACTGGCCAAAAAGCCAGACACTACATATAATGCTAACCATTTAGAAACATAGTGGGCTTCATCAATTACTAGTACCTTGAGTCAAGACATGTACACATCTCCTTTCAACATTTTCCTCCAGAATGGCGACTCTGATTTTCTCAGGAGTAAAAAAACAACCTGGTACTCTTCTCTAGTAATCTTAGCTCTATTCTCAACCTCGTCATCTCCAGTTACACTTGTGACACTAAGCCCCATCTTGCTCAAACTAACCACCTAGTTGAAAAAAAAAATGACCACGAAACAGCTGCAGTGATAAGGTTATACAGAGTAGGCTTTATGTTTACTGAGTTTTTATTGACTTTTATTGTATGACTGACTGATACTCATTTAATACTCATTATTACAGGCTTACTTGATCCTTTATAAATGCAATTAGAGGAGAAATAGCAATAATAATGGATCCATTACTCCTTGTCATTATAAGTCAAATGCTTGTGGCAGGCAGCTGAGACAGGCTTTTACCATAACCAATGGCTTAACACCCAGAACATCTTGGCCTCTCAAGAAACTCGTGACAACATCAAGCTGTTTCGGTTTTAGATCCCTGAAGCCTAACATGAGCAGAAGTATATAGTAGCCACACTGCTTAACTTCGAGTCATCCATTGCGTATTCAATGCGTATAGTAGCAAAAAACGTGGGCGATAGCGTTCAAGTAATCTGATTGGCTGTAATATTCTTGCAGCGCTTGTACGAGGTGAAGAGTATGCGATCACTTCCATGGAATGCAAAGTGGGCAGTTATACCAGACTACAAATAGATGATATTCGAAAGGCGTGGCTCAAGCGGAGCTTGCATAGCAATGGTGGATAGGCAGCCATTTTGAGTGGCAAGAATTTACATACAGTGTGGCAGTGACACCAGCAATTGGCTCTTATTTCTGAAATACATAGCAATTTTGTATGCAAATACCTGATTTGTGAATAGTTTTTGCAGTATTCTAACATACTTGGTACACGACTTCCGTTGCAGCCTGGTTTTCGAAAGCCCCGTAGAAGCTTCTACTCTTTTGCCATGCACTCAAGAATGCGGAAATTTACAAAACATTCATAACGCGGTAATTATACAAGTGAAACATAGTTAAATGACATCATTGTTATGTAGGGCATGGCAGACATTCTTGACCATCGCATGTTCAAAACCATCGCTGCAAGTACACAAATATATTTATTGCGGCAATTCACTTCTTTAGTATTAAATACTAGCTCTGTCAATAGCCTTATGAATACAGGAGCATATATTGTGGTTTAATTCAGTTAAGAAAGTGTCTAACAAGTGACGAACCTCCTCAATCCCATGTAACTCACAACAAAGTATAGAATCAACTTTAATGGAACACAATTCCTTCAATTCCCTCCTTAATACTGTTAACATGTATACCAGAGTTTCCCAGTACTCTAATGCAATTGTCTTGTTACTCTTACGGGCTACACCTTTGCCCATTCTAAAACTGGATTGAGTAAGCTTGAGTCCTTTGACCTGACTATCTTTACCTATACAAATAAAACATCAGTGATACATCTTGTTAGTGCTCATCAGTTATAGTATATTCACGTTGAGTTGAGCTCAATTGAATTTTTAATAACTTTTTTGCCTTATATGCAAATTAAAAATACTATATACCATTGGAATCAGCAGCAAAATCCGTGTTTTTTTTTTGATATACAATATAATTATTATGATAAGCTTTGAAGTAAAGCAGAACTTATAAAATGATTGGAGAGAGACAGCTGTACTTGCTAACCACATCAAAGAAAAGCTGTATGGATAGCACCTGTTGACACTGAATTTTTAATGAAGAGCTCAACATACTATAATTGCTGCGTCTTAATCACTCAGTCGCTGTGACTTACCTCTACATATTGCCTAGGCCTAGTCCGAGGTGTAGACATTGGTGACCCTACTGCATGGGTTTAACTGACTGCTACCTAGGCCTAGTCCGAGGTATAGACATTGGTGACCCTACTGCATGGGTTTAACTGACTGCTACTACTAGCACTTGGGCTAGTAAAACTACCACTGTTTCCAATGATAGAGTGACTAGTATTATAGCTCATGATCATAGGCTGTTCCGTCGCCGTATCAAGGGGCTGAATAAGAACTACTCATTTCATCATTATTGTGCTTAAAACTCTTCTTGGCCTTATCTTTTTTATCCTCTATCTGTCTTCTTAGTTTCAAGAGCCTCTGTAAAGCCGGATTTACAATATGGCAGTTGCACGACGTTGCGTGGGCGATTTGACCTTTTGATGCAACGTTTACATTGGAATAGACTAGGATTCAATTCCAGCGTCAACGTAATGTTCTGTGAGCATCATATTATAAATCGGGCGTAAGTTCAGCAAACGCACCCTTGACATATTTTGGCAGTGTCCTTTGTCACTCTGGCAGAAAAAATTGACGTCCAAAAATCTATTATGTGCTTCCCTTGATTCTAAAAGTCCCTCCTGACTGTTTTTCTTCCAGTTAAGTTATTATCACAACCACAAGACACATTATAGCAGCCATATCAAACACTTGACTGTCACTGCCAGCGATTTTTTACGTAGGCTCAAAGCATGCTCACTGTCATGTGCTTGCTGCCACACCCAAATGCAACCCACGCTATACGAGTGAAGAGAATGCGTGTCCCCAGACCACTTCCACGGTATGCAAAGTGGCTGGTTACACCAGACTACGCAATTTGCATGTTGTTCAGCCATATATCATTTATGCTAGTCTCGCTAGCCATGCCCACCCTCTACCAAAGGACTGTCTGGTCAATGGTCTGGTAAAACTCATCACAAAAATTTTTTGCAATGGAATGTAATACGTCATTTCATGTGATCAAATCTTCGATAACGCACGTTAATTAATTGATCATTTTAATTAACTATTATTACTCGTCATGAAGATGGCGCTAGCTAATGCATTCTCTGTGGTGCTCTTCAACACTCAACTAATAGAAGAAAGTTATGCTCTGAATCAGCAAAGGAGAGGAAAGACGAGTATTAGAAGCAATGATTGAATGGAACGTGAGTGAGAGTTTTTCAAGAGCTGTTGAAGCCTCTGGAAGTACAACAGTTTTATACCGATCAAGTTGTTAAAGTACTCCATATTCACTGATATTCTCCATCAGTTCAGGTGAGTTGACATCTTCGGAGTTTACCAGCAGTTGGGATATTGATTTTGGCGACAGCTGTCTGGATCGTATACCCCATCATGATCTTCCGACATTCAAGATAGTTGGTGATAATCTTGATAAATCGGTTACTGTGCGAGAGGAAACATTGGAAAATCATAATAAAAGCCTTCATTTTTTCCAAATGTATGCTGTAAAATATCAAATCAACACTGTCTTTCTCAATGACGATCCTCATACTCCACCTCCATTATCAGAACTAGTTTTGAAGCTAGATGATGTTCTACCCTCTACTGAGGATGGAAGATGTTTACAGGATATTATGACAGCATTAATACTTTGCTGCATCTGCCAGCACATGCCTTAATTCTACAATATTGAGCTTCCTAATGAAAAGAAGCATATACCACAGTAAAAGAGCAAGCTGTGTAGGTTGTTTAGTGTGTAATACAGCACGTACAGGAGTGTACTGGTTACCAATTAGGCATGTCGTGCATGGAAGCACTATATTAGTGCTTTTTAGCACTTTTTGTTTTATTCTACGGCACATCTATTTTTACAGTGTATGGAAGAGGTTATACGATACTTCATCTGGTATTGATGCAAATACCCTCTACCAGATGCGAAACCTATTTATGAGACGTGTCATGAAGAAGCCGAAGAATGATCCTACGGCATGTGAAGAATTCTTTTTGCTAGTGGTTGAGTCACACATCATAGCTGCTTAAAGGTAGAGACCATTGACTGTGAGCCTCAGCTATCATTATTTAATATTTTACATCGCTTGATGCAGCTGGTCAATTTGAGAAAGTACATAAACTGGTCTCAGATATGGTGCAGGAAATTGTTCACTTTGATCATGGTGCTGATGGGGCCGCATCATTCTGTAATCAGGACACTCTGAAATAAGGACACCACTGTAATCAGGTCACTGTCTGAGTTCCCAACAGTATCGTTTTCCATACTAAACTACCTCTGAAATGAGGACACCTCTATAATCAGGACACTTTGTTAAAGTACTCCATATTCACTGATATTCTCCATCAGTTCAGGTGAGTTGACACCTCTATAATCAGGACACTTTTTGTTGGCCCAATGGTGTCCACAGTATAGAGAGATTCCGCTGTAGAACGGTTAATACCACCCTGATAAGAATTAACGTCCCGATGGACTTACACATGGAACACCGCAAGAGAATGTGTATAAAATCTGCGGTTGGCTAACTGCATGGGTGCTAATGTCGTGGAATCTGCCAATAAGTAAAGTTGCAAAATCTTTGAAGGTACTACATGACGTTTACTCCATTTTTGACAGTGTAAGCCGTATTGGACGATTTGGGACATCACTCAAAATGTTTAAGAAGAATGACATGCTTAAGCTAATTGAACAGATTCACAACAACCAGGTATTCTATAAACAGAAGTTTCTTAAACACATGTGCTTTCCAAAATGCAATCCGAGACTTTTAAGGACAATCGAGGATGATAAATTAAAGGATTGGATGTCTCATCAACTAAAGCAATTTTTAAGATACTTTGTTTGACTCTGATTCACATGCATGTGCTTAATATTATTTTAACTGAATTAATGAATACCATGCAATAGTCATTCTTCACCATGATGCATAAACTCAATTAATGCATGATTATTCGGAACTATATTATCAAATCAGTCAGTACAATACAAGTATTTTTCAGTGAATTTACAAGTATCACAATCACGTAGATTGGCACAAATGTCACAACATCGGCATCCTAGTTGAGGAATTGTGCCATGATTACATTCATCAAAATTGCACGGCTACTGCTTTACCTAGGTCTCCATTTGAATAAAAAAGTTGAGCAAAGGAGGCCTTTCCATCTCTTCCTGCCCATCCTGTTTGCTGTAAATACGACTCTCTGTCTCCAGGCACACCCCAATGAAAAATGTACCTAACGCTAACACAGTCAACATCCATTCCGAAAGCTACTGTGCTGATTAAGATTCTCACTTTATCATATCTTCTTTGGTAAACAACTTGAAAATTGCTTCCTTTACTTTATTAGTAGTACAGGCTGTACATATCTACCAACCGAAAACGAGAAATGTTTGGATATCCAATTGGTTTTATAAATTTGGTTTTCAGTACGCTCTTGAAAAACAAGTAAATACGAGTTGTATCATTGTAGGACTGGCAAATTATGATGGTTCGGTCCATGGATAGGCGCTTTGCTTTCAGTTCGTCAACCAAATCCCATAAATCATCCTCCATTTCTTTTTTCTCACACATCCACGGTACACTTTATGTTGGACTTGTGGGGTGATTGGGCAACAATTACTGGCCTATGCAGACCAAGGATTCGGCATATTTCACTGCGAGACGAACTCGTGAGAGCCGTAATATTTATGCTTCCTGGGAAAAAAACCTCTTAGATCTTCTAGTTTCAAAAAATCCTTTCGGAACTCCTTTCCCCTAAAAAAAAAGTAAACAATGAGCGAACCATCAGTTTAATTGTTTATGTGGTAAATATACATGGTAAAGTACATACATGTTGTAAGTATACGGTTATCAGTTTCTTAACATTTCTTGACACAATGTGCCTCGTCAATTATATATTACTCCAACCAAGCGATCTTTCAATAATGCATTTTGAAACACATCCATCCACTCCTCTGCCAGCAAGACTTCTGGACTTGTGAAGATGACCTGATGCTTGCTGCTTAAAACCGATTCTTTCTTGTCTTGCTGATCACTTCTGCCAACTTCAACGACATTGCCTCCTCTGTCACCAAGCTGCTTTATATGATCTTTTATTGAAGAACTGAGGGGGCTCACCGCTATAATCAAAGAAGGTGCCAGTGGTGGAGGCTGAGGCGATCAAACACCATAGGCAGGCAATGAAGGCACAATGACTTTCCGAATCCAGTTGGGAGACTCACGAAAACATCATGGCCACCAACAAACTTATCTATCACTTCCATTTGTTACTTTTTCACGTACGAAAAGTTCATTTCTGCTACAACTTCTTAGATCACTTCTTCCCTATATCGATACATTCCGCGAATCTCGTTCCGTCGAGTAGACATGTGCACCAATTAGACTGCAGGTGTGTGAAGTCCCATGATCTGTCAAATCTGATTGGTGCATGTTGCACACATTCCTACAGTGGCAGAATTTTTGAGATGAGTTTTACCAGAGTGTCCTTCAGTAGAGGGTGGGTGTGGTTAGTGAGACTACTTTTATGCATACACCTTTGCATGCTATTTGCACCACCTGTCCTGGCAGCTGCTTTCTCTAGCAGATTCGCCCAAACCATCCTCTATCCTTCAGTTGCGTTTAGAGCCTTGTACGGTTGTACCCCTGCTGTGTGCTTCACTGATTCAAACTGCAAAGATATGGGCCATAGTTGCGCCGTTGGTTCCAACTGTGGTATCGGACATTATAACTATGATATTATTAATGTATTCCTTATGATTAATACTATACATGTGTTCTATCTATCTTATTGTATGCTTAATTATGTAATAGTTTATGTATGGGAGCAGGGGAAAACCGGTAGGTGACCTCGTGCCTGTATTTAGGTTACAAGATAATCCGCCATTTATATTATAATAGTTTGTAAAGTTCAAACACAAAAGTTGGCAACGAGGACGGGATGGCAACAAACCACGGAGCCATAAAAGAATTTGACCCCCAAGAAGGGAACTCTACCATAGCCACTTACCTAGATCAGGTGGACATCATTTGGTGTCGATTAAGACTTCCTGACCTTGTGTAATTTTTACCACATTTGCAGCAGTACTTTTTCACGTTGAAATGGCGGTAGCCGATATGTTCAATCATATTGCCTCTTCTGGAACATTTGTACTTGCAAATCCTACATGAATATGTAATCTTTGTATTCGCAGGATGTGACTGTACGTGGCCGGACATTTGTTCTTTGCTTTCACAGGTATAAGCACATTCCTCACAGTGCAACAACAGTTGCCCATCAATATTAGGATTGTTGTGATTATCGGGGATATTCGTGAGACATACTGTCGCTGACATTTCCTGATTCACTCCATCTAATCTATGAAGAGAAATTTTTCCATATAACACTAGGTACTTATGAGCTAAAGATTAAATATAAGTAAAGTACAAAAAAAATTGACCTATGCAAATGTAAGGTAGAGCTATATTATGTAAACAGTGGAACCTCCACTATCGGAACTTCCGAGGAGTGGTCTACCTCAAAGCAACAGACAAACATAATAGATGGATTTGATTTACCATTTTTAATGCTTAAGTAATATCCAAGGAAAGGACGACTCTGAAATGGAAACAACGGCCTGCAAATGTGGACGGTAACATCCTTTTGTGACGTATCAATGTTTAATAATTAAATTAAATCATAAATATCAAATAATTCATTTCTATTGCTGATTAATTCCAAACAATTACAGCAAACCAGTACTTTCTAACAATTTTAAATCAATACTGACTTCATTACTGTAAGAGAAATCATTTAAAATGTGAATCGGGTTGAACTCCAAGGAGAGGAAAATCTAGAGTCTGTTATTGAGAAGTTCAACTGTAGTACTGTATGCTACTGCTACAATTTATATTACCGTTTTGGTATTAGCTATCTTAACGTAGTACTGATCTATCAATATACTAATAGAAAAATATTACGGCTAAATGCAATATAGCAGTAACACTGGACTGTTCTACATGTATAAAGTGAACTTAAGTAATCCAAAGCTGACATAGTCGTACTATTTCTATCATGATCAATTAGTTACATGTATATGAAATGATATAAATGATATTGCCATAGTAAAAATTACTACTTGGCATTTTTTTTTAAAATTGATATCGATGATTAAACAATGCAAACAAAAAATTAGTATGCGTATTGAAGGTTTTATGCTAGAAAAACAAGCATTGTTCACGGATGGGTCCATAGCAAGCTTCTGTCTTTATTTACTACAAGTCCAACCTGACCAAACGCATACTCTGAGGGAACACTATGTATATTACGTAATTATAGTTATTTATTGGGCTTTGAATCCACGGGTGTTGAATTCCGTCCATCTAATTACTCATGTTACGCGTTGTGAAAATTTCTAAAATGCATAGCAACCCCATAGCAACAATACACACAGTCATACATAAACTCACGTGGCTATCAGGTGATGCTCGTTAACACCACGAAGCCACTAGAAAGAGAGCACTTCAAGAAGGTACCTGATTTCCCCGGATAGCGTATGCTGTTGTTGTTTTTTAGATGAAGAAATTTAACGGAAAACCAGAAGAAAAGGGAGTATAACTTCTAGGCAAAAGTTTTCCCATTGTAAGCAGCTGGAAGACTTTTCTCCGGTCGGAGATTTGTTTCTAGTTGAACAATTGAGAACAGCTGCTTTGTATGTAAAGCTATAAATCGAAACATGTGAGCTTATCATGCTGTTAGCACCTCTGTACTATAGCATACCGTATAGCTGGTAATTTTAGAGTGGAATTAAATTTCGCTTAATTTCATGGTTAAAATGGCTTATCACTACTACTTAATATTGTTTGTGAATGGGATGGGCTGGATTACAAGGCTTCACTTATGTAAACTAACATGCACTCAGGCGTTTATCAG
>JAYJLX010072595.1:0-16513 GCA_036873525.1 Chalinula nematifera
AAGATTTTTTGAGATACATAATAAATTAGCAAAGTTATTCAAGCTTTTTATGTCCCAAACTCAACGTGGACAGAGTATAACACCAATGACATTCTCTATACAAACTTTTCCTTGTTTTCTAGTATAATTTGGGGTACTACTTTCATAAGCCATACGCTTTGTGTGGGAAGTACAAGTAAAAAAAAAGGGTGGGATTATCCAACAAGAAAAGGAAAAGAAAAGGA
The DNA here is from genome assembly GCA_036873525.1 of Chalinula nematifera. Taxonomy (NCBI): domain Eukaryota; kingdom Metazoa; phylum Porifera; class Demospongiae; order Haplosclerida; family Chalinidae; genus Chalinula; species Chalinula nematifera. Next base: position 225 of record JAYJLX010072595.1, read on the forward strand.
AGGGGAGGGGGGGGGGGGGGGGGGGGAGAGGGGGAGTGGGGACCAGTTCTTTACTTTATTACTACAGGTCTTAGTCGTGGTCTCAGCAGTGTGGTGCAGATGTGCCTGAATCTTAGTCTGAACCGTGTTCTGTTGTAGCTGAACTAATGGACATCGAGATTTTATTTTACTACCAATATGCTTCTGAGGAAAATAGGGAAAATAAGCTAATGGAGTCAATCATATGAGGAATTAGTCCCATCAGGAATGAGAATCTAGATTCAAAATACCTTGACTGTTTTCTTTTTTATTCTGCCACTGTTCCTACCACTATGGAGTGGGGGGACGTTCTCTGAATTCCATTTCCAGTCTTTGGTAACTTTTCCTTTCGTGTCCATGGCCAAATATGAAGAGTCTAGAGAGTCCGAGAGAGAGAGTCAGACAGAACGTTTCAGAATCTGATCACTAGTGACTGTAGTGAGCACTGAGTAGTGAATTAGTGATCACCGATTCAGAAATCTGCTGAATCAGAAACGTTTCCCGCGCCTGCAATTGAATGAATGAGATTGAGATCACGTGACAAAAAAATCCAGCCCCGCCTATTTTGTTAAAATGGCTATGCATCTCTTACTAATTGCTCTCTTGGTGTTCATCCTTATTACTAGTATACCAGTAATGATATTCCTAAAAACTGACTGCGACCTTACCTTGCTTTACTATGCTCTGAGAGGGTCTAATCTAAACACTCTGAGGGGTAAAGTAGTGTGGATCACAGGAGCTTCCTCAGGGATAGGGGAAGAGCTTGCTTATACTCTGGTTAGGTACGGGTCAAAGGTCATCTTGTCTGCTAGAAGAGAAGAACATCTGATTAAAGTTCTAGAGAAATGCAAACGTATATAGCTCAAGGCTTCAATAAAATTGGTATCGTAAAACGATATATTACATTTGTTATTAGAGTTATCATCCCCTGAGAACCGTGATTGCCATATGCTAGTAGTACTAGATATCCTACAATACGATACTCATGAGGGACTCGCTAAACAGGTTTATCAGGCATATGGTAAGGTGAGAGTAGTAACAACATATATATCTATGTATTGTACAATGCCAGCCCCTCCCATTTTTAAATCAATGATATGATGAGAGTATACCTACGTCCTACGTGTAGATATACTTAGTCTGAGGTACCACCTAGTCTGGTACTCCGCCCATTTGCTTCCAGTAATGGTTTGGAGAACCTAAACTCGATTTGTACACGCAACTATCGTTCTAGCCCAATCAAATCACTTGATTTTAAAACATAATGAGCCGCACCCACTTATCTCATTTCTTAACTATATGGATCATTTATTACAAGCCCGTCCCTTTTGAGCAAAACGTCATCAACTGCAGCATTCCAGTTGAACGAGTCGAGAGTTTATGTTCTCCAGACCATTACTGGAAGCGAATGGGCGGGGCACCAGACTAGGTACCACCCACTTTGACTTCGGAAAGTCGTCTAGTGTCATTCATACTCTTCACTCATAGTGCTGCAAAAAGATTGTAGCCCAATGAGACTACAGAACTCAGCTTATGTAATACGTTACCACATCTCCATTGAAAAATAGATCTATGTACCCCAACTGATCATTGTCATAGACTTCAAAATTGTAATTGTTCTTTAGGTTGATTATCTGGTAAACAATGCTGGTCGTTCCCAGCGATCGTCTGATGAAAAAACGAAACTCGAAGTAATTGAATTACTTCTAAGGACCAATGCACTGGGCAGCATCTCACTAACTAAAGCTGTCCTACCATACATGATCCAACAGGATAGCCCAGGATGCATAGTGTACACAAGCAGTATTGCAGGAAAAATAGGTCAGCTTTTATATAGCAATGTGGACAGACAGCCTTATTGTTGCATATCAATTACATGCAGGTAGTCCTGGTTCAGCTGGATACAGTGCTAGTAAGCATGCTCTGCAGGTAAATCAGTTCTAAAGGTGCATATAAACTTGTATAACACCGTTATGATTGTATTCTTTATCAGGGTTACATTGACACGATCAGAATGGAGTATTCAAGAAAGGGAATCAGTGTAGTATCGATATGCCCGGGTCCTGTTCATAGCGGATTCATGCGTGAAGTGTTGGGAACCAGCCTTGCAAAAGTAAGCTTATATAGCATGTACTGATTGTCTATATAAATATATTATAGTTTTCTTTAAAAGTTTTGTTTTAACATTTCTATAATTTAGTGAAAAATACTTAGTATATAGATTTAAACTGCTTAATTCTCAGCAATGCTTATGTCAGTAATAATGGTTGATATTTCTTCTACCAATAGGAACCTAATAATATAATTATGTGCATATACTTATAAAATTTGAGGGATTTTTATATTTCTTGATTATAATAAATGAATCATAACCATGCTTAATCATGCATGTTCCCATTCACCACAGGAGTCTAATGTGATTGATAAGTCAGGAACAGGTGATAGAGTATCTGTGGATAGATGTGCTTATCTTATGGCTATAACTATGGCTAACATCATTAAGGAAACCTGGATAGCTAAACAACCTATTCTATTCTTTGCCTATGTGTCACAATATTTTCCAGTTTACGCTAAAAGGTACATAGACAATCGGTGTTATTCTAAGGCTTGTAATAATTAATATTCCTTTCTCTAGGATTGGTAAAAAATTAGGAGTACGCAGGTTGGAAGCCATTGAAAGTGGCAAACAGGTACATGTAGACTATTATTTTGTTCATTAACTGATGTACTGTTACTATTATTATGTGTAGGATATTGATTCGGGTATTCTCTTAAAGTCAAAGAACTTCTGATAACATAATTATATGTTTTTTTTTTAAAACTATTAATAGTAATTTTGATTAACTGATTCTATTTATATCATGCAATTGATAAAAATAATGAATTCTCAGGGTTTCACTTGTTCAAGCAGGCGAATAATGGTGATAAAGTTATCAATAAGGGTACGACGTTTGGTTGTAGGGTTTGCCTGAAATCCTCAGGGTTAAGCATATTTGGCGACTTCAGCTTAACAGCTTTTCCTTTTCTTTGGAACTTAATCTAAAAAAAAAAATTATCATACTTATATACTATATAGTTATTAAAACTGGTTAATTCTATTCATTATTCTTATCATTCACAGGTATACTGACCTGCTGTGTGTATTTGTAGAGATCAAAAACATAGGTTCGTCCAGTTTCAGTTATTTTACCTTTAATACTGAAAGACTTCCCAGGACTCTAAGTACACAAAAATCAGAATTGATGTAGTGTGTGTACCTAAATGTGTGTGGATAGATATATATACCTTTAGTGATTGTGGTATTCGAGCGGAAGTAATGTTGGCGTAGTTCATATATACAGGGTAGCCAGGGTCTGTCAGTTCATCTAGATCCACAGCCTATATGCATGTATATATTACTAATATATAATGAACATGATATAATTTGTTAACCTCATCAGTTGCACTCGTGTCATCCGAGTCAAGATTAAACTCCTTGTCGGATGAACTATAACCTTCTTCAATGTCTTCACCATAATATATACAATAATCACCTGATTTTCCCACCATTCCCAACATTCTACCTTCCAGTTGTTTTTTATTTTTCTTCTGTGCCTTCATTCTCTCTTTATTGAAATCAATACGTTTCTTCTCTTTCTCTCCTCTGGTATACTTATCAAGGAGCAGGTATGTGTTCTCCTTTTCTTTTTGTCTCTCTTCTTTCCTGGCTCGGTATTCCCTCTTCCTTCTGGCCCGTCTTCTCCTCTTCTGTATCCATTCATAGGTTAACTCCATCGACCACCACACTGGTAGCAATGGACAATAAATGAAGAAGAACAACCCTTTACATATCTCAAGCATGGAACTTGTTTCTCTAACAAGGAAAAAATTAGCATTGTCATTAAAGCATTATAATATCTATTTATACGTACTTCACTTCCGTAGTGCATTTAAATTCTTGATTTTCCCACCACGGAGGCAGTTTACTAGTATCTTCTCCTCTTCGTTTCATTTGTCTCAGTTTCTTCCGATAAGCTTTCTTGGCTGCCTTAGCTCCATCGCAACCACAAGCGTCGCCCCCTTTATGATTACCTTCGCTGCCTCCTCCACAACTAAACCCACAGGTTAATAGGTAAAATAGTCCGTGACAGCACTGGCCACAGCACTCAGAACACTTTCCAAGGAATAGGCTACTGATCTGTATACCCAGTATTATAGCCATGTGTGGAGTTAGGGGGAACGCAAGTTCACCTGGTGAAATTGAAACAAAAAGAATTACAAAAGAAACTGATACATACTTCTCTTTTCTTCTCCTTTCCTTACTCCCTCGCTTGATTCCTCCCTCCCTCCCCTCCCCTTCCCTCTCTCCCCTCCCCTTCCCAACCCTCCCTCTCTCTCTCTCTGGCTTTCTTTCTCATTGCACTACTTCCTATAGCTCACCCGATTGCATCATAACAAGGACTTTAAGTGCTCCCAATAGAAACAGACCGCCACCAATGAGAGACATTAGGTATAGAATGCCGAGAGTACCAGCAAAATAACGAGCAAAATCCCTAATGAACCGTAATTGTGGCTCCTCAAATCGAAACTTTAATCCCCTGAATGTGGAAGGGCTTTGGTAGGTTGGTCTCGGGGGGCACTCAGTCACATTGTTACCACACTGCATGGATTGAGTCGATCATTAATAGAATATGAGAGATTAAAGATTATAAAAAACCTTCAGTAGTGAACATTCTGAGATAATATAATAACTAAACCCCTCAACAAAGGACACTTTTCGAGATCCTAAATTATTAGTATCAATACATTTTAATTCCCTAAGAAGAGGACAACCTCTTTGCAAAGGACAAAGTACTTGAATTTATATGATCCTAAAGTGTTCTGTTGTTTGGAGTTTCAACTGTAATATAATCAACTAACCGAACACCCACAATATCCGTAGCAGAAACAAGTATCAAGAGTTTGGAAGTTAATAGTAAGATTATCAAGTACTTCAGCAGTCTGATCCAATAATTCAACTGTACAATGTATGATATGTATTGTAATGTGTATTATATATATATAACCATTGATTACCTTCACATGTGTTAATTTGACCTATGGAATGAAACGATTGAATAGTGAAACTGACGTTAACCAACTGTCCCGGATCAATGGTGACCATCTTGGATGGGATCCAGTCTATACCACCTGAACAATGGCTGACGGTAACAGTGTAACTGGCTGATATATCACCCGTATTCTGTATATATACATTGAGGTAACCATCAACAGAGAGGGCTTCAAATGGTTCAATAAATGCTTCAATTATCCGTCCAGGAGACCTATAATGGAAACATAAATAGTAGCATAGGTTCAAGTGGGTGTATTTCACTTGTTGAGGACAAATTTTAAGCTATCAGCCTCCATCGATAGTGTTATTACTGATCGTTGGTTCGAGTCTGCAATGAAATTCAGCTGGAAGTTAGTCATTCCACTAGAGTGGGGCACTGAGTGCACTTTCCCAAATGCGTGAAGCTGGTACTGGAGCCTTTGATTCTTAGTTTTCCTTTCCTATAAGGCAAAACATATAAGTATATTGAATACTGTATTAATAACACATGAAGCAGTGTTAAACTGTACCTCATCATCCTGCCACAATGTATACGGTTGACTACGAAGACATCTACGTATGAGAAATATGATCAAACTAAAACTATTCCAGCACAATTCCCAATATGCACTTACGCTCCAGATCTACGATGACATCTATCACCTTGATTCCTGAATGCTGTATATGACACCCCAATCGTGTTGCAATGCACACCGGAAAAATCAAAGAATTGCTTGTCAACTAGCAACCATTCTGAGGCATTAGTCACAAATCTTATTTTGCTTTCATCTTCTGAGTTGAAATCTCTTGAGTCCGGTATCATGAGGTTCTTGTGAGCCAATACTGGCATGAATGTGCTTGGATTAAAGTCAGCAATATACTCTGCTCTCAGCTATATGAGGGTAAATCAAGATGTAAAGGGACAGTACAAAGCAGTAAACTCAGTATTACAAGAGAATAAGTATATTTGTTATATTTTAACATGCCCTAAAGTTTGCTGAGGTCAGTATCCTTCTCGAAGGCCCCAATATTAGCGTCTCAACCAATTCGTATTCGGCTTTACCGTATTTGAAAGAGGACTGCTCCACAGTTACATTGATTGTGAACAGGAGTTGAGGAGGGTATAGTCCAAACACATACATACTACAGACAGTACAATTATATAGTCCAAACACACAAATACTATAGACAATGATATAATATTTATATTCCAAACACATGCATAGTCCAAATACACACATATTGTAGACAGTAATACATGTCATGGTTGTGGTCAACAAAGGGAAAAGTATGCATTTATAAGCACTTGAGGACAAGTGTGTACATGCAGTGTACTAGAGTGCTCAATCAGTAGTCTACCATGACATATATAGGTTATACAACCCCTATATCAGATATATGTACACCTCACCCAAGGGGCTACACTCTTATGCACATATATTTGATATAACATTGGTAGGGGTTACATAACCTATATTAACATAATACAGTCATAGCATAATTATAATGCAAATAAAACAATCACACATCAGCATACGTACTAGACTGGATCAAATTTCAGACAATGTGCAGTATTTTTCTTCCCTAAGCAGTTGACTGATTCCCCACGATCATAGCCACCTTTATTTTCGGTGCATCTACAACAGAAACCCTTTCAAAAAAAAAACATTATACAGTAAATTGGGTAATTTTCAGTGGTACAAAAGGTTAGTTTCAAAAAAATTCCCATACTGGAAAATTTCAAAAACGCATGGTCCTTGCGAAATTAAACAGTATATGAAAATTAATTGGCACATGTTCATGAAGGGACTTTATGGACTTGATTGTGTCTGAAAGAAGCTTTAGTGCTGGAAATGCTTGCTACTGGAGTTGGAAAAGAGCTTTTCCTGCCTTATACCCTCGTTTATGAGAGATCAACACACTGTAAGTCGGTTGAGCTGGAATATATACAGTGTTCTGATTATTCACTAGGCTTTAAAATTACATAGCACAAAAAAATTCATGATTTTTAATTTCATAAGCTTCTTTTTTGAAATTTTTTGTGCCTCTAAAATTTCCCAATTTACAGTAAATATGAATACACTCTCGGGGTAATTTACAATACCTGACTGTCAAATATACGCTCTCCGTCTTCATCCAACTGAAAACCACAAGCTGCTTCTGATTGCTTGCTATACCAATCATGACGACACCTTCTGCCACGCTTTCTCACTATTTCCTCAGTAGGATTACTGTTAACATACTAAAACCCAAAGGTAAAAAATATCTATAATTATTCCTTGAGTGATCACTAACCCCTAATTGGTAGAGTCGATAGTTGATAAGCACTGGTGACTTGGTAACCCTTACTCTAATCGGAGTTTTCAATTCCACATCTCTGTTTTCTGTTGAATCATGGACTCGGTTTATGTTTACTTCAAGGCTTTGTGCTTTACCCTGCAACAAAAAAAAAAAAAAGAAAGTTTAATTATTTTTAAAATTCAAAATAAATCTACTTCATTTCCCTGCACAGTCATGGCTACCACAAGCTTCTTGTTGCAAGGTCTCCCGGTTTCATTTTGCCTCAGAAGCTCTCCACTGCCGTCGTTAATGCAAGCTTTGATCGAACTAATTGATAATATTGAGCTGTGGACAGTTTTATAGCTGAAAAGCAGCAAAACTCCAGCAAGTAAAAGGGTTTTCATTTTTATTGATTCCCCATAGCAACACAGATGGAACACATCGACCCACGCATTTGATGAAAACAATCCAAATTTACGGAGTTTTACTAACAAAATGGAGGACGACTATGAGCTAGCGCTGTCGTTACAAAGGGCCTACGATTCTGAACAAAATTCGCCTTCAGAAAATGAGCAACTGACATATTTAAGAACTGATGTACCGAAACCCATCGAGCCAACTCAGAGAAATACACAGGATCAGAGTCTAGACTATGCTTTGGCACTGTCGTTAGTACAGGAAGAAGGCTTGGAAGAAAGTGAAGTTACTGTGCAAAAGAGACAGGAGACATCTCGCTTAAAGGACGAATGGGACCCAAAGAAGATAGTCGACAGTAGTTGGGAGCTAGTAGACCCAAATCCGGATATTCACAACCTTTTTATTCAATTTGATATGATGTTCTTCGACCATGTTCTCAGTAATAGGGGTGTGGCTGTTACATGGAGCAAGAGGATGACACTGTGAGTAGTTCTTGTATCAGACGGTATTACTGTTTGTTTTTTTTTTTATCTGTACAGATGTGCTGGGGTGTGCTGTTACGAGGGTAGAGGAGGGCTTTGTTGTATTAAACTAAGCGAACCATTACTCAAGCTAAGACCCAGGAAGGACTTAGTTGAAACACTCTTAGTAAGTCAAGACTTCTTTGAGCAATTTTCTTTACAGCTGTTTTATATTTTACAGCATGAAATGATTCATGCATTATTATTTGTAACGGCTAATAACAAGGATAGGGAAGGCCATGGGCCCGAGTTTCAGAAGCACATGAATCGAATCAATGCTGCCACAGGAGCTAACATTACAGTATGTGATAATTATTAACCCCTTATTTCCTTAATTCATACGCCTCTTTATTTTAATTGTTTATTGTTTTGATTAGATATATCACAGTTTCCATAACGAGGTATAATTTATAGTATACTTTATTATTTTTAATTGAATTTTTTTAAGGTATATGTTTTTTTTTGTTATCACAATAGGTGAAGCTGTATCAACAGCATTGGTGGAAGTGTGATGGACCTTGTCAGAAAAGACCTCCATTTTATGGAATGGTCCGGCGGGCAACTAACCGGGCTCCGTCAGCCAACGATAGGTGGTGGAACGATCATGCGGCTTCATGTGGAGGGAAATTTGTGAAGATAAAAGAACCCGAAGGATATTCTGAGAAAAAGAAACCGACTAAAGAAGAAAAGAAAGCGGGTAGTGACTCTAAAGTTGGCATGGATTCTAAAGCTGGTGTGGGTTCTAAAAGTGGTGCTGCAAAAGGGTCTGGAAATATTGTGGACTTATTCAATAAAGCCAGGGGTTCATCACAGGATAATTCAGATGGTTCAAAGGTCAAAAGTGAAGAACCTCGTCGGACAATAGTTAATGGTAGGATAATAGTTAACAGTCAAGCGAGTGACAATCCAACTCCATTTATAACTACACCAATACAGCAACAACCTTCGTCTGTGAAAGAATATAAAGACATTAGATCGAATGTACTGGCTGCCGTTGAAAGGCGCATAAATAAAGGAAATAAAGCACCTGTCAAACGATCTAATACGAATTCGAAAGAACAAACAATTCCATCCCGTAAAAAAGGAAGGCTTACCGCTGATGATGAAGATGATGTGATACTGGTAAATATTGAAAAACCAACTAGTTCATCAACAACAACGTCTAAGACAGTACCATCTAACAGAGTTGTACCATCGAGTCGGCCTGGATCATTAAAGGACCAATCACGCTCCTCAACCGACACTATTAGTATATCGACCACTCCCACTGTCGCAATTTCCATATCAGATTCATCATCAAGCACATCAGTAACTCATAAATCTGTTCAGAACACCTCCTGCCCAGTTTGCCTACGAGATGACATACCATACAGTGTTATATCGACACATGTTGAGTTCTGTCTTGAGGAAATGGAATTGGATGAAAATGAATTACTGATTTGAAATCAAGTGATCATCATTATGTTTTACAGTAATCATTTTTATTTATCATCGATCTTTGTATTAATTGTTTTTGTTTAATTTTATCCATTTATTCCCAGCACTATTTAATCATTCATTATATCATCAACCATTGGTTGAATAATTATTTAATGCACTAAATGGATGGAATAGTAATGAGTTCAGATGAATATATCTTGTATCCATATGGCACCTCAGCTCCCTGTGTCGTTAGATTCCTCAGCATGCGTCTCTGTGCCTGTATACTGTATCGTTCTTCATCATCATTGGTAAGGTACTGGAGTTCAAAGGTCAGATTAGACCACACCCCTTCAATTAAGGAATGATTCAATACGCCAAGAAACAGTGCTTCCTCTTGCAGTGTCAGCACATGTGCAGTATAGCTATTCTATAATGAAAATAAAAATATTTCGTAATTAAGTTATACATATTGAGTATACTACATACCTCACTAAAGCCAATAGAGAATAGTGAGCATTTCTCATTGGTTATATTGGTTTGCCATTCATTAGTGTTTCCCTCCTCGTGTCCAATGTACCAGTTATTGTCGTAGTCCTCAAGTGTCTCCTGTAGTTCAGTGAAATCAGCTACTTCCCCTAGAACTGCCTCATCATAGAGTAGCTTTACTGCATACCTAGGGTAATAGATACATGTACAATTGTACCTATATAAAGGGTATTAGGAATATATATGCACCTACATGTACATGTTATATACACACTTTGAATTGAGGGTACAAGGTATGTACGTAAACTTCTATAGAGGATATATATGGGTAATAGGTATACATGTACATATACAGCTATACATAGAGGGTATATACATGCCTAAAGATGCTTTATTAGTATACCTGTACGATTTGTTTGTGAGCTCTTTCACCATTTTGTTTTCTTGCATCCATTTCTTACATTCGCTGGCCTTCCTTCCCATCAGAGCAGAATAGTCACCACAAAACCTCCTATATACGTGTCCTGGTTGAGTTTTTGAAGACACCATAGACCTAAAGACGCGACTACCTGTTGGTACATCAATTATCGCATAACAGGTAGCGATAAGGTTATGGAGCGTGTTGGCTGTTGCTTGGTCGATTCTACTAGCGGGATGGCTTGTGAGAATGTGATTATACCAGTCCCTTGGGAACTCAGTCAGTATGGTTGACAAGTCCTCTCTAGTCAGTGGTAGAGTGGATGGCAGTGTATGATCCGGAGTGGATGATAATGAAGGATGGACTCTGGCGGACTTGAAAGAAATATTTGTAGGACTGATAACCGTTATTGATCTTTCATTATCACTAGCAGCTGTCTCTAAGTCGAGACCAGACATTGTTACACTAGTAGTCGAGGCAAGTGTGGTACCGCTACACTCTATATGGTTATCTATTATATGCTTGACAAATACCCACACCAGTGTTTTATAGAGGTTCACAGAGAATCTCTTGAGCGACTCACGATTGTCGATAATACCTGATAATGAGTTACGAGCATCAGAGTACACCAGTCCAAGGGAAACAGTCACAGGTTGGAAATTAAATAGTGGGTATGTATTAAACCATGAGCGTACAGTACGCCTGCCTGAATAAAGGGTGTCACGTACGTCATCAATGGAGGATGCTTCTGTGGTATGACAGGACGTCTCTTGTAGTTCCAGCCCTTGAACGTGAATTAGACAATATTGGTGACCCTTCTCGAGTATTCTCACCAAACACAATCTATCTTGGAATCTGACGAGAAGGGATGCTGTGCCAGTTGAATTGTTACCGATACCATAACCTCCCATTTTCAAACATTGACTGATACATTTAGCAACGGATGGTAGTGCTTGCTTGTAATATGATGAATCAGGCGTTTGGGCAAGTGATCCTGGAAACATCAGTGAGGGCCAGTACACCTTGGGTCTTGGGAAACTCATTACAACGATGGGTAATGTGAACATGGGAACCAGCGGAGCAGATAATAATGAAGAAAGGAGAATGGAGAGTAAAGAAAGAGGTAGAAAAAGTATGGATGCTAACATTGGTGTACTTGAACACCTACTAACAAAGGAAACGGACAGTATAATGAAGAACTTGAATTGCTGGAACAGATTATGGATGAAGTAGACACCGAAACTAATGATGATTGACTGGGTGCCCACACCTAGTGAGGTCCAATAGTTACAGCCGCTATCATCTACATGACTATCAGACAAGGCAAGATGTAGGGCAGCTATAATGGCTATATCAACCATACATGAACAGCTATTCTGCCATATCTATATACAGTAGATAAACGAGACTTAAAACTGAGTAACAGCAAATGATAGATATCATGCTTCAGTATGTACCTTTCTATATAGTCTAAGAGTCATTATGCCAAACCAAATGTGACTTGATACCTTAGCACAGCTGTAATCAAGCAGCAGACTCACATAGGCAACCATTACAAGGGGTCCAACTATGAGGAAAATAACATTTGTCATTGTATATGTTAGTGTATATGTCTTTCACATTACCATATATGGTAAGTAGTTGATAAGGTAGGGATAAGTATAGTAGTAGTGATTTCTTATGTTTTAATTTCACTAGTGGTTCAATCGTTGATGGATGCAAAGGATTTCTTACGAGCCCTAAACACACGAATACTCTACCACCGAACAATTTCAAAACCTCGATCAGAACGAATACAGCTATGATGACATATGAACAGACAGTGAGCACTCTATCTGAGCCACGAGTGTAAGTCTGTGAGGTAATGGCTAAGGTTAAAGACAACAATACAACGATCTTGGCCAAACCAATCAGTAAACTGACCACAATTCGTACCAGTGATTGCATTCTAAAGTCTACCAAGTAATAGCTGGTATACCAGTTTTTAGTAATATTAATATCGATGTATTTCCCGCTAATCCTAGGACAGCACCTTCTTGCTAGACTTGGCATTAAAGCACACTCCAGGACAAACAATAACCACTGAATGATATTTTGGCTGAGTATGATTCCCAGACCGGATGCAAGTAGAGTTAAAACGAACTGATCATCAGCAAGTACAACGGCAATAGTAGAAACAAGGCCTAACATAAACTGTATTAATATTCTAATTATGAGGGGAAAAAAAAAACAAATTAATTTGTTTTGGTCAAAATTATGATTTGTGATTTTTTATACCTTATTTCTGATGGTGCTGGTGATCCTCCCATGAGATGAATCAATGCTTGTTCCAATACCCAAAATAGTAGACTATCCAATGGTAGTAAAATACCAGCTGACCATAACACAGGCAGTACTGACAATAGAACATATGGAACAATCAAACAACTATTACATTCATCCAAAACAGTCCTAAAGAAAAATAGAAAATTTAACAACCATTATTATTCATTAAAACAATTTATATAACCTTAAAATTACAAAAGTGACACCAACGAGGATGATATAAACTGGTCGTCTGAGAAAGAACAAGTGTAATCGGTCCTGATGCTGTTGTCTGTACATTGATACCTCAATAGGGGGTCTAGCGATCAGTGAATAATGGCCAGTACAGAGGGCAATAGAACCAGCTATGAATATAAACGGAGTAGCAGGAACAGATACAGTACATGACAGTACAGATATGTCTAGGAGTATGATTGATGAATACGTGACTAATACGGATGATAGTGAGTGGATAATGATGTCCGCCCAATTACGATGAGAGAATATCAGGCTAAGAGTGGAAATGCAGGAGACTGAAGCACTGTAAACACTACTTCCCTCATCATCATGATCTGCATGGATGACAGCAGCCTGGTCTCGACTTCGGGATATCGTAATTTTGAATATAGTTAGTGTAATTAGAGTGGCTAATCCACACAGAGTGGAGCCTATTAATGCAAGATAATAAACGTTCCAGAAATAGGCACTAATGATGAAGGGTAGAGACAACCCCAGGGGTAGTATCCATAAGAACCATTGAAGAACGTGCAGGAATGTTGGTAGGCCAGCCTGCACCCTCACACCTCCGGTTAGCGTTTGTAGGATTCGTCTACGAGTAAGAGTATACTTGTATTCATTGAGTAGGGGAGGAAACGGGTCGTGAGCCATTAGAGCACTTCTTCTTCACAACCTGCTTTTCTCAGTTTCTTGGAACATTGCTGGAGGGTTTTTTTTTTTTACTTTTTTAATTTCGTTATCGTTGTCATGGCGACGCCCATTTTCTTACCCTTAATTAGAAATTTGAGAAGAAAGCAACGAATGATCGCTTAGGGCATATTGAATGACTCACTCACCACTCAACGACCAGCTAAACATCCCGAGATCATCCAAATAGTGCAGTAGTCCAGGAAAAATGAGTGGGTTAAACCTAGGGATGGTCGATAGTAGAGATTTCTGTCGTTCTTCGATGAGAGACTCGACACTTGGCATAAACTTTGATGCCCTGGGGGAAGTGGAACACTACGAGCACATAAGTGGTGAGCTGTTGGATCTCCTCAAATCTGGCGACCACTCTGACGTGACTTTCATCGTGGAAGGTGTCAGGTTTCCCGCTCACAGAGTAGTTCTTGGTGCCAGGTGTAAATTTTTCAAAGTTTTATTGTATGGAGATATGAAAGAAGCTAAACCAGACGCAGAGATTCCCATACATGATGCTACACCCGAGTCCTTCAAAGCCCTGCTGGAGTACATATACTCGGGAAGAGTTTGCCTCGGAGATCTTTCCGAACAGGTATAAAAGGGTTAAAATTAGCAATGGTACATAATTATATTATATATTATATACATCCTGATTCTGTTTTATTCAGGTTAACCTGGATCTCCTTGGTTTGGCCAATAAATACGATTTCTCTCACCTGCAGTCCTCGGTAATGGCCTACCTCAAGGCCACGTTGAATGTCAATAATGTCTGTCTGGTTTACAACGTTGCTTCGTTCTATCAACTCAAGGAACTTTGCATTGTTTGCATGTTCTTCATCGATATGAATGCCAGTGCTGTCCTCAAATCGAGCGAAGGATATCTGTCTCTCTCCCAGCAGGCTTTGGTTGATTTACTTTCTCGCGATTCCTTCTTTGCTCCCGAAATCGAAATATACCACGGCATAAGGAAGTGGATGGAAGTTAACGAAGTCCCCATTGCTGAGTGCCAGGCCCTGTTGAAGGTGGTTAGACTCCATTTATTGCCTATGGAAGAACTGCTTGCAGACGTCAGACACTCTGGCTGCTACGGTCCAGACGAGATATTAGACGCCATTACGCTAATACAGGAGAAGAAACCTCAGGACATGCGACAGAGAGGAATGCTGAGTGAGACAAGACACATTAATGTATTGTTTACAGTACCCTTTCCTTGTCATTTTGAGTGTGATAGATTGTTTCTGAATGGTTATTTATTGTGGGAAGATTAGCATTTATTGTAATACATGTATCTATTTATGTTTTTTTGTTTGTCTGTCTCCCCTAACTGTATCTCTAATCAATCCTCTAGTACCAGAAGAAAACGTTGCCACACTGCAACAAGATGCCATGGTATCCGATGGCCAGCATGTCCTATTGAACGGAGACACTGAGAACTACACTGGTGAGCAAGGCTATGCCGTACATACCATATCCAAGGATAATACCAAAGGGATAACCGTCCAACTAAATCAGCCATACATATTAAACTGTCTGAAGATGCTACTATGGGATAAGGACAATCGATCGTATTCCTATTATATACAGGTTTGTTTAGGGAAACAATGAGTGCATGACCTCTAAAATTTGTTAATTACATCCACTTGCTTCAGTACTTACATGTTAAATGAATACAATGAGCAAATCCTTCCTTGTGAACAAACTTTAGATAGAACTTACATACAAGCTATTGTATTGTACCCTTTTATCATAGTGTCTGTTATTGTATCCCAATGGGTACTGTTATATACTCTTGTCATTGATGTTCTCCTTCCTTCTGTGCATTTCCAGATGTCGCTGGATGGTAATGATTGGGTTACTGTTATTGATCGTAGAGAGTATCTGTGTCGTTCGTGGCAGGAATTATTTTTCAAGGAGAGAGTTGTCAGGTATTTATTTAAATCGTCGTTGCACTTCAATTTGTATTTTCCAGCTGTAAATTAATTCATCTTGCATCATTAGGTACATTCGAGTGGTTGGTACATTTAATTCAATGAACCGAAGCTTCCATTTGGTATCGTTTTCATGTCTGTACACTAGCCACACCTTCCCTATCAATGACAGTGGTCTAATGAGTGAGTCATCAACATATCACCTGCTATTGAATGAATATATCATCCTTTCTCCTCCTGTATAGTACCATCTGAGAATGTTGCTAGTATCCAATGTGGAGCCACTGTATTGGATGGAGTCAGTCGGAGTAGGAATGCTCTACTGAATGGGAACACGCGTGACTATGACTGGGACTCTGGGTACACTTGCCATCAGTTGGGCTCAGGATGTATCGTAGTACAACTGGCACAACCCTATGTTGTATCATCTATTAGGTAGGGTATATAGGATAGCCGTATTATACTGTACATAACTATATACAACTGGTACAACCCTATGTTGTATC
>JAYJLX010072706.1:0-26166 GCA_036873525.1 Chalinula nematifera
CAAATATCTGTCAAAGCTTTCTTCGTTCAATTTCTTTGTTCTCTCATACACTTCAGTTATCTGTGACAACAATTCTTTAGCTGGTCTGTTAATCGCCAACATGCATGTCTTTTTTGAATTTCCTTAGTTTCTCGTTCATATTGCTTCAGTTCGTTGATGGCACTCGGTTATTTTTCTTGTTAGCTCTTCTCCTCTTCTGACCATGTCTTCCTTTACTTCCTCACACTGTCGATCCACTCTCTCCACAAATTTCTCCATGTTTCTATTCTCTTCTTCCATTTCCTTCTCCAACTGTTCAAACTCTGATGTACTCCAGTCTTTCAGTCCCTCAACATTGGGCTCTCCGTCATCTTTATATAATCTGGGCCATCGTGGTGGGGTATTGAGTGGTGCCTGTAAGATGGCTTGATACTGGTCTTTCCCAAAGGTTGTCTTAAAGATTTCCTCTATTTGCTCCTCACACCATGCGTCTTGTTTCTGTTTCTGCTCCTTCATTTCTCGTATTTTTCCTCTAGTGTTCTCAGTAATCTCCACCATAAACTTCCTGACCTCTATATAGCGCAATACACTTCATTTACATATACACTATTATGACTATCCATACCATACTCACCCTCCTCAGTTATAGTGGTATACCCTCTATCTCTCAGCCATTAATGTATACAGCAGTACTGGTAGTAGTCTGATGGGTATCTGCACGTCAGGCTACTGTTTCTTCCTCTTTCAGGGCTGTTGCTGGTTTAACTATAATGGTATTCATGGTTAGGAATGCAGGATGTTTCAACCCACACAAGACTTACAATATATTAGTAACAATGTGTATTAGGAGCTGCTCATGACAGATTGACAATGCACAAACCGAATTTTGCAAATACTACAATGGCTGGTCCTGTAGCCTAATGGATATGGATTAAGACATTAAGTCCTTATTTGTACACAGAAATTATTAGGGCAAACAAGATTGCTGGTACTATAGGTAAATAGATTTCTTTCATCTTGTTTCACACTTTGTGATTTATCTTCCAATGCATTTTACTTGATTATCAATATCGAAGTGATTAATAGATGAGAATGATTCCACCCACTACGTTCCATACTTAAGACTCTTCTAGCTCCCATATAGTTCGATAGGCCACATCGCATATACAGCACAACCTCCGATAGTGGACACTCCGAGAAAGGGACGTAGTATAATAAACCTCTCAACAAAGGATACTTGCCAGTGTCCCAAATATACTTATCTAATACATTTTGACCTCCAAGAAGAGGACAACCTCTCTATAAAGGACAAAGCACTTTAATTTATATAGGGTCCCAAAGCATCCTTTATTCGGAGATTCCACTGTATACTATAATAAGCAATTAATTAAAAAAGTATTTGACAACACAAAAAAACTGATCGAGTTTAATTGAATGAAGGCGACGCATCTAAATAATCAAACTAGCTCAAATAAGTTTATGATTCATGCATAAGTACAGATAATAAAATGCTGTATTGGAAAAAATATAATTTAAAACGAATATTTTAAGTATAATTATTTTGACACAATTTTCTACTGGCTGAGGACATGAATACTGCATAATCTAAATTATGGTGTTCATTATACTCTCCATGGAAGGGTTTGATATGAGCAAAGGCATCCAATAGAACAAACCAACCAATAGCATGTAGCCTTTGTTTAGGCTATTTCTTAGTTCAATTTTCAGCGTGGGTGTTAAGTACTGTTTCCAGCCACACCCCAAATTGATCAGGCGGTGAATAAATTTAGCAGCAATGAAGAAAATGGCGCTCCTGTGTTTGATTGTATCTTCTATTTTCGCCATCGCTTTATCAGCATCCGTAAAACTCGAGCCTTTGCGTCCTCCAGCTGTTCCTCTGATTGTTATGGATCCCTTTACCAGGTAGACTATACAAGTGAAGAAAGTATTGTATAGTTACATGTACGTGGTCTCTCTCTCTCTCTCTCTCTCTCTCTCTCTCTCTCTCTCTCTCTCTCTTTCTCTCTACTATAGCTATTGGTCTGCTAATGATAATCTGTATGATGGTGCACCTCAGCACTGGAGTGGCTCAGAGATGGGTATTATTGGTATGATCAGAATTGATGGCACCACTTACAGGTAGCTCACTAACCACAAATACCAGTTATACCACTCACTAGTAGCTTCAATACGAGCTGAGCTGTTTTTATACAGGTTCATGGGTGGACAAGATGAGGGCGTGGCCACACAAACAATGAC
Source organism: Chalinula nematifera (assembly GCA_036873525.1). Taxonomy (NCBI): domain Eukaryota; kingdom Metazoa; phylum Porifera; class Demospongiae; order Haplosclerida; family Chalinidae; genus Chalinula; species Chalinula nematifera. Next base: position 2,239 of record JAYJLX010072706.1, read on the forward strand.
CCAAATGAATGTCACTGTACGTTAGTTAACCTAATATAATTACCTTTATTGGAGTAATGATGAACATGCTGTGTATGTTTCACACTATGGTTACAGGTATATCCCACTCAAACTGCATATGTCTTCCAACAAAGTGGTATACAGTTAACGTTAATAGTTAGTTATTATATACTACAAGGCATTACTTTACTTCTCTCTCTCTCTCTTTATCTATTGCTCTCTTTCTTTCTCTTTGCAGTTCTCTTCTCCTGGAGCACAAATGGATAAGACGAAAGAGTTTGTTGGTCTTCCAGTAACCTTTATATCCTTTAAGGTAGAAAGCATTGATGGAATGAGCCATAAAGTGGAGCTATACTATGACAATACTGGAGAGGTCAGTTTATATTATGCTATCAACTGATTATTGGACAACTGGTTATGAATATTGTTTACTGTTTAGGGAACTGTTTCTGATACCAGTTCCAGGGTGTCATGGGAACGGGTCTCTCTTATGCCAGGAGAAATGGGAATGAAGATTGGATCCACTATGCAGGTATGAAATATGATTGGTTTCATATTTTGTTTCCCTTTGACCTGTTCATTCACAGAAATTCGGTACAGCAGATAGAATTAATTGGGGTATGTTCATATCTAGTCTATAGCCCCTCCCCTTTGCATACTTGGGAAGGGTGTGGCCATAGATACTATAGACTATGTAAACGGCATTAGAACTTCCGTATTTTGGCTGGTTTGTTCGCAGACAGATAAGAGGTTTTCCCACTTTTTTGTTATTTTCTGACGAAGAGATTACAAGAACACGTCAGAGAAGACGGCCTTCTGAATATTGATACAAGGCTGTATACTGTTAGTAAATGTATTCAAACTGAAACTACTTCCATGGACTTCGCTGCTGAGCAAAATTCCGCGGTGTTCCAGTAATTAAGTTCTACTCAGATATGGCGGCCATATTATGTAACTCAATAATAACGATGCTCTTGAATTCCGAGGTTAGTCTACCTGTTCAATGTACTCTATTTGAGTCGAAATGGTTTATTCTTGTTTGTAGTAGTAATTTTTTAATAACTTGTTAATAACTATTAAAAACAGTGTCCACGAAAATATATGAAGTTTCCAAATCCTGTTTTCATAGTCTACATTATTTATGGTGTGACCAAATGCATCTAATAGTAACCATGATTAGTCTTGTTTATTCTTACTATAGGTTATTGGTATATTACAATGGTTCTAGAGGAAAATGTGGATTCTTCAATAGGGTATTCGTCTATACTTCGAGAGGCATTCAGTACTGGACTGGTTTTCCCACAGGATATTTCGGTATAGTAATTAACTTGATTTATAATTGTAGTCAATTATTTGGTTATTCATAATAAAGGGCCAATCCCTTCCATGTGTTGAGGGAACCAGTAAACCAGTGTTGGCTGTTCGCTGGAACCTGGAGACGGTCGCACCCAATGTGTCTACCTTCCGTTATCTTCGTATATTCTATGAGCAAGAATATGCCATATCTTATTTCGGCACCATGATGGAACCACTTTGGAAGCATATGTACGGGAGCTTTATAGGGGTATTCAAACAGCTGGATTATGAATCTACTATACTAGTAAGTATATTACAAGTATGCTTACTTATAATGTATGTATGCATGTGAAATGGGGTCATTTCGTTCTACTCTATATAGGCTTGTGATGAGTTTGATGAAAAAGTTGTGGATGCTTTGAATACAGTGGGTGGGGCTAAATATGCTAGTATATCATCATTAGCATGGAGGTAATTATTGCGCAATATAGACTCAGTAAAATAATGTTTCTATTAATATTTATACCCCTGCCAGGGCTTATTGGTACATAGACGAAACAATATTCAATTAATCCCGAGGGCGGAGCCAAAAGGATTATTGAATATCATTGAGTTCGTATTGCGATAAAGTCCAGGCAGGGGCATAATAGTTCACTTATTCTATGGAAGGCTTACAGATTCAAGGAGCGCATGGGAGAAATGTAAAATCTGTGGAACGGCTATTGACAATCGATCTGTTCTTTAATTCTTTCACTTCCAGGACAATATTATGATATTTCCTTGGGAATATCATATATTTTATAGGAAGTGCACGTATATCACAAATAAGCCGCGTGTGTGGTACAGCCTTTTATCTGTAAGGCTTTTATAGAATAAACTTACACATAATTAGTATACACAACACTATCTCGCATGATATACTATAATTATTATTAATGGTTATAGACAAGCTGTTGGTGCTCTGGCTGCTGTCTGGAATAACAAGACTAACAGTTCATGGATATTCCTGAAAGAGATATCAAGTGGTGGAGCCGCTAGCACTGTTAGTTATTGTGGGTGTGGCTTAATATTTATTTTAACCAAAGATATTTTCTTAACAGGTGGATGTGTTATACCCTGCAGCTCCTCTTTACCTATGGGCCAGTCCTGAAGTATAGTTAATTAACTATTATAATTAATTATTATTAATTAATTTCTAGTCGATGAAGAAGATGTTGATTCCTCTGTTAGAGTATTCCATGAACAAGACAGCTGAGTATGGTCTCAATATTCCTTATAATCGAGCATGGGTACATACTGACAATATGCCATCCATCCAGTGCTCATGAATAATGATGATGTATTGTGTATATACTTAGGCACCTCATCACTTGGGGAGATATCCAGGTATTTATGACATAATTGTAATTAACTCAAATATGGGCGGAGCTAGGGTTATAGTAGTCTGTAGCTGTGTGTGTGTGGGTTATCACGTAATCTCTGAGGATACTTGATGTTGATAATTCCATGATTTGAAGGATTCTTGAAAAACATGGTAGAGATTCAAACAAAGATCTGAGAATTGTGATTGATAGTTTTTGTAAAAATTGTCAGTAATGCCTACATCAATAATGGGTGAACTATAAGGACCATATGCATTAATAGCCATGCAGAAGGTTACCATCATGGTCTTGACCTACGTATGGTAACATTCTACGGCTAATACAACTATTTTGTGGACCTTGTTTGGCCGTTCCTCAGTCCAATACTTGTTTTTACCTTGTTGTTTAGTGAAGAGTATTTGCTACTAAATATTATTATTCTAAATTTTATGGCCACTCTGTTGTAAGACTTCTATCATTAATGCTAGGAGATTTGTAATAATTGAAAATAAAAAAAACATCTAAAGAATACAATATAATATATAAAACATCTAAAGAGTACAATATAATATATAAAACATCTAAAGAGTACAATATAATATATAAGCTGTTTCTATTATTGTGTAGTCTGTGATATTTCACCCTCCCAACAAGAGGATATGCCAATCGAGGAGTCAGGCAATATGGTAAGCATATAATATACTGGTTATATTGACATCTGTAGTACTGTCTACTGCGTTATTAATGTGTGTAGCTTATGATGCTGGCAGCTATTGTAAAGATGCAGAACAACAATGTTACATTCCTTGAGCCTTACTGGTTAGTTACGTTTATATAACAGGCTTTTAAAACCGGTTTTCATATGAGTGAATTCCCACATACATAATTATAATAGGGGTTTGTTGAAGACATGGGCTAATTTTATTGCAGCTAGTTTACCTGATCCGGGTAACCAGCTGTGTACTGATGATTTTGAGGGACGTTCACCTAATAATACTAACCTTGCTGTTAAGGTAATGATATATGTGCATCCATGCTACTGTGAGTGTCTTGTTCCTTTTATATTTGACCCTCTATCTCTTTTTGTATGTCACTCTCTCTTTTTGTCTCGATCTTCTAAAAGGGTATTGTTGGTTTGTCTTCGTACCTATACATGGTGAAACTTAGGAAGGATGTGGCAGTCCTTGACGACTGTAAAGAAGAAAATTTGAAATTGTTCAACTTGCTGAATTCAGACTTTGTAAACTTTTGGCATAAAAATTGCTATGTATCGGTGAATAATAAATAGTTGAAATATCTGTTATTATTGGCTCAGTATTTTCATATGTTTACCACAGGCACAGACCTCTTTTTATACACGTCAGTTTGGTCTACCAAATTCCTGGTCTCTCAAATATAACTTACTGTTCCAGGTGAAGAGGGGAGGGGGAACACCCTGTAATTAGTTTGTAATTATATTCCCTTTCATGTTTTATTTTGTATTGGCAGAAAATTCTTGGTACAAATGATTTCAGTGATGCAACTTTGCAAACAGAATTGAATTTTTACAAGACTAAAATGGAACCAGTAAGTCAATGGTTACCGTGACGATCCCATGTGAATGAATAATGCATATACACTGCTATTGTATTATAGTATGGTATTGCATTGGATGATAGACATCCTTATACTAAGACAGACTGGTTAATGTGGACCGCAGCACTAGCGGATGAAACAATGGTACATATATATAAGTCTAACAGTACAGTATAATCTGTATATTGTCTCTCCCTCTCAGTTCCAAGATATAACTACTGCCGTGTTTAATTTTGCCAATAAAACTCCTGATCGTGTTCCATTTACTGATTGGTATGTATTATATGTGAATAATTCTAGTGTATATAGGTACTTATCTATGGTTTAATGTGTTTTGATTAGGTATAACGTACAAACTGGTGACAAACAAGGTATCCCTGGCCCGGGTTTCAGGGCCAGGCCGGTTATTGGCGGTCTCTTTGCAAGAATGCTCACCCAATCAAATTGATGCTGTCTGAACCAAGCACTCAAACATTATTTATTTACCATGATGCTAATTAAATTTATGCTAATTATGTGTTATATTGAAAATTAATTTTTTTTACTGAATAATTAGTGTAGAGCCGGATGTGGGTAAACCCCTATAATTATAGTGAGGTTGTTGTAATTATGTAGATCTCTTAATGAGGAGCTGGTTGTTAGAGTAGTAATGGAAAGAGGAGAGTCAATTGAGTTTCAGAGAAATGACGGGTCGATCCATTTTGTGTAGAAAAAATTAACTTACTCACGATTCCTATAACCAAAGGAGTATATCAGTATAATATTGACCATAACCCTCATACCTCATGATATGAACGGTGTATGTACGTGCTGAATGTCAGTGGGCTGGAGTATGAATTTAATGAATCATTAAGTTAACCTAAACTCCATTGTTGAGCTAAATCATGCATAGATATAATTTCCTTTTTAGTTTTTTATTGAGACATGGATATTGTATACATGTAATTATTATGATAATTTTCTATGTAGATATAAACGCATTAAGAAATGGTGTTGCCACCTTGCCGACTGCCATCATTTGACTGAATCATTCTTGGCACTTTATATTAAGTAAAATCAACACTCAATATTCTAAAACACAGCTTATCTTCATTAATATATTTAATGTCACTATTGTCGTCACTAAGAATAGAGTGAGGGATGAAGTCCTCTATACCCATACCACCTGGTGCCATGATATCTGTCTCCTCTATGACTCTATTACGGTATTCTATTGGTGCTTCATAATGATCAATAGTGTCCTCTATATGATTAGAGTCATGAGACCAGTTTAATAACTGTAGAGTAATGGAAGCATTGAACGGCCATTGTAACTGTTCATCATATTCTCCTTTCATTAGAAAAACACCCACTGATACATGTGTTCCTTTACCAGATCCAACTCCATTAGCAGAGACCTTCAGTTGTAGCTTGTATCCTCTCTCACTGGTATAGAATGGTCTACTGGTCCATACACTGTTGGTCTTCTTGAACTGACTGTACTGGTACATTGTCACAGTACAAGGTAGTATAGGTGAATTAATCTCACGATTATACCAATGAGGTACTAGACTACCTGTGAATAAATAATAATGTTTATTAGTACATATATAGTGTATTATATAGTATATAATATACCTGAATGGTGGATGTCTTCGAATGACACTCTGAAACACATCATATCATTGTGTAGATATTGTTGTAGATCAAGATGAGGGAGGAAATCAACAGTACCCCAACCATCATTAGCCATCTCTCCATCAATAACTCTCTGTCTACAGTCCAGTGATGTGGATTCATCAAACTGTAGAATATCCTCAACATGTTCGTTATCGTCACTCCAGTTCAATGCTTGAACAAAAACATTACCAGTAAAAGGAAACGCCAACACATTATCATTATCCCCTTTCATTAGGCGAATATATACAGATACATGAGATCCTTTACAAGAACTAACTCCATTGGGATAAACAGCAAATCTCATCTTGTATCCTCCACGAGTAGTATAAATTGGCTCAGCAATGATTTCCTCATTGTTTCCCTTTTTCTCTTCGAATCCTTTTATTGTCCTGTAAACAGGTGTTACTGTATACCGCACTTTAGATAATGAGGGGTGTGTCCACTTGGGGACTAGACCAGACTTGTAACCTGTAGTGGAATATACACCCACAGACATTGTTATACTACTTTATCCATGTCATTCATGTACATAAGCAATAATCAATTAATGATTCAACAATTTCACTCACTTTCCTCTACTTTCATCTCGTATGTTTCTGATTCAATGGCTTCTTCCATAGCTTCTATTTCTCTCTCTGTTTCCAAATATCTGTCAAAGCTTTCCTCATTCAATTTCTTTGTTCTCTCATACACGTCAGTTATCTGTGACAATAATCCTTCAACTGGTCTGTTAATCGCCAACATGTCTTTTTTGAATTTCCTTAGTTTCTCATTCACTATTGCTTCAGTTCGTTGATGGTACTCGGTTATTTTATTTATTTCTCTTGTTAGCTCTTCTCCTCTTCTGACCATGTCTTCCATTAGTTCCTCACACTGTCGATCCACTTTCTCCAAGAAGTTCTCCATGTTTCTGTTCTCTTCTTCCATTTCCTTCTCCAACTGTTCAAACTCTGATGTAATCCAGTCTTTCAGTCCCTCAACATTGGGCTCACCGTCATCTTTATATAAACTGGGCCATCGTGGTGGGGTCTCGAGTGGTGCCTGTAAGATGGCTTGATACTGATCTTCCCCAAAGGCTGTCTTGAATATTTCTTCTATTTGCTCCTCACACCATGCATCTTGTTTCTGTTTCTGCTCCTTCAATTTTCGTATTTTTCCTCTAGTGTCCTCAGTAATCTCCTCCATAAACTTCCTGACCTCTATAATTATATTACGATACGATTTATATCACATTCATACACAGGAGGTGTGTATGTTAGCTCAACTCACCCTCCTCAGTTATACCCTCCATCTCAACCATTGTGTACAGCAGTACTGGTAGTAGCCTGACGTGTCTCAGCACGTCAGGCTACTGTTTCTTCTTTCAGGAAATGGTATTCATGGGAATGCAGGATGTCTCAACCCACACAAGACTTACAATAACAATGTGTAGGAGCTACTCATGCAGATTGACAATGCACAAACCGAATTTTGCAAGATTAGACATCAGGTCCTTATTTGTACACACAAATTATTAGGGTACACTTTGTGATTTATCTTCCAATGCATTTTACTTGATTCGAAGTGATTGATAGATGAGAATGGTTCTGTCATGCAAAAATAGGTCCCATCCAAAATTGGTCCCCGGGACCAATTATGGCTGCCAAAACTGGTCCCCCGGACCAATTTTGGCTGCCAAAATTGGTCCCAGGGACCAATTTTGGCTGCCAAAACTGGTCCCCCCTTGCTAAAACAAGTCCTAGGGGGGGACTGCTTTTGGCAGACAAAATCGGTCCTGGGGGACCAGCTTTATCTGCCAAAAGTGGTCCCCCAGGACTTTTTTTTGTTGCCAAAAGTGGTCCCCTAGCCACTACCTTAAAATTTAACTACCTGCCAGACTACATTAATATAAGTTCAACATGATTTTCCATTTTTGCATCATGCTTGCACTATATTACACACCATATCCAACATCATATTGTTTTTACTTTGTTAATCGTTATTTTGTTTATTGCCGAAGGTTATCATGCATGTACAGCTGCTTATAACATTTGGTATATATTATTATAATGATAATTCAGTATTTTTAACTTCCATGCATGACTAATTTTGCATATTAATTGATGAAATGATTATTTGGCAGTATATGGCATGGCCTATAGACTCTATGCAATGATATTTATACAGTGGAGCATACTCTGCAAAACCATTTGCTTTTTCTTTAAGGCCTTGGGATACAGACTTTAAGGTGAATCCACATACGAATGGCATTTATCGCAATCAATCATTTCAGGACTAGACGTATTAGACATCTCAAACAGTAGTTGAGCAGTATAGATCGAAATCACATACATGACAACTGGCTAAGGCTCAGCCCAGCACGAACAAGTAATGGGGAGCAACCCGGCATTTCAACAAAAAAAATTGATTTATAGTTTATAACTGGCATACTAATCTTGATATCCTGTGTTCTTATGCATATGTTCTCACGGTGGCATGCTAGACGTCTAGTTCCATGATATTGCATGATACTGTAGTGTAACAGCAGCCTTTCTAAAAATGGGAGGGGCTAGTAATAGCACAGTGGTCCAAGCACAGACAATTGAGACAAAGCTCATTAGCACTATGGCGACGCCAAAATTACAAAAATGAAACTGCCTCTCAATTGACTGTTCAAGCACACGACCTTAGTCCAGCTGGATCTATTTTATTTATAGCTTGTAAAAATGTGACTGAACTGACAATGGGAATAAGACAGTGGGAGCTGTACTCAATCATAGTGCGGTCAGCTGACAGGGGGGACCAAAAATTTCCTTGGGGGACCAATTTTTGCAAGCCATAAATGGTCCGGAGGGACCATTTTTAGTGGGGGACCAAATTTTTCGTGACAGTTCCACCCATATAGTCCCTTATACTAAGCAATTAATTAGAAATAAGGACACATTTAGATAATAAAACCAGCTCAAATAAGTACATATAATTGTAGAGTGAGAATAAAATTGTATTGATCACAAAAAAATTATGCTTTATTTGAAACATAATATTTTGAGTATAGTCTAATTATTTTGACATAATTTTCTAGTGGCCGAGGACATGCATACTGCATAATCTAAATTATACTGTCCATGGAAGGGTTTGATATGCCGAGCAAAGGCATCCAATGGAACAAACCAATCAGTATAGCATGTAGCGTTTTGTTTAGGCTGCGTGGGTGTTAAGTACTGTTTTCAGCCACACCCCAAATTGGTCAGGCGGTGAATAAATTTGTTGGAGTTGCAGTTTTTACAGCAATGCTAGCAGCAATGAAGAAAATGGCGCTCCTGTGTTTGATTGTATCTTCTATTTTCGCCATCGCTTTATCAGCATCCGTAAAACTCGAGCCTTTGCGTCCTCCAGCTGTTCCTCTGATTGTTATGGATCCCTTTACCAGGTAGACTATACAAGTGAAGAAAGTATTGTATAGTTACATGTACGTGGTCTCTCTCTCTCTCTCTCTCTCTCTCTCTCTCTCTCTCTCTCTCTCTCTTTCTCTCTACTATAGCTATTGGTCTGCTAATGATAATCTGTATGATGGTGCACCTCAGCACTGGAGTGGCTCAGAGATGGGTATTATTGGTATGATCAGAATTGATGGCACCCCTTACAGGTACTCACTAACCACAAATACCACTCACAAATAGCTTCAATACAAGCTGATCTGAGCTGTTTTATTGTAATTTCAGGTTCATGGGTGGACAAGATGAGGGCGTGGCCACACAAACAATGACCCAAATGAATGTCACTGTATGTTAGTTAACCTAATGAGTGTAATTACCTTTATTGGAGTGATGATAAATGTGCTGTGTATGTTTTATACTATGGTTACAGGTATATCCCACTCAAACTGCATATGTCTTCCAACAAAGTGGTATACAGCTAACATTAATAGTTAGTTATTATAATAATTTCAATAACAAGTCATTACTTCACTTCTCTCGATCTCTCTCTTTCTTTCCCTTTCTCTCCCTTCCCCCTCTTTCTCTGTCTTTCTTTTTTTTTTTTCAGTTCTCTACTCCTGGAGCGCAAATGGATAAGACAAAAGAGTTCATTGGTCTACCAGTAACCTTTATATCCTTTAAGGTGGAGAGCATTGATGGAATGAGCCATAAAGTGGAGCTATACTATGACAATACCGGAGAGGTTAGTTGAATAAGTTGATGCATGCTATCAACTGACAATGGGCAACTAATTAACTGATCATGAATATTGTTCACTGTTTAGGGAACTGTTTCTGATACCAGTTCCAGGGTATCATGGGGACGGGTCTCTCTCATGCCAGGAGAATTGGGAATGAGGATAGGATCCACTATGCAGGTATAAAATATACATTTTTATTAGTTTCATATTTTGTTTCCCTCTGACATGTTCATTTGCAGAAATTTGGCACAGCAGATAGAATTGATTGGGGTAGGTTCATATCTAGTCTTGAGCCCCGCCCCTTTATATACTTGGAAAGGGTGTGGTCAAATTTAATGCGTCTAATAGTAATCATGATTAGTCTTGTTCATTCTTGTTTATTCTTACTATAGGTTATTGGTATATTACAACGGCGCTAGCAGAACATGTAGATTCTTCAATAGGGTATTCGTCTACACTCCGAGAGGCATTCAGTACTGGACTGGTTTTCCCACAAGATATTTCGGTAAAGTAATTAACTTGATTTATAATTAGTTAATTAATTGATTATTCATAAAAAAGGGCCAATCCCTTCCATGCGTTGAGGGAACCAGTAAACCAGTCTTGGCTGTCCGCTGGGATCTGGAAACGGTCACACCCAACGTGTCTACTTTCCGTTATCTTCGTATATTCTATGAGCAGGAATACGCTATATCTTATTTCGGTACCATGTTGGAACCACTTTGGAAGCACATGTACAAGAACTTTAGAGGAGTGTTCAAACAACTGGATTATGAATCTACTATACTGGTAAGTATACTATAGTATACTTAATATTATATATTTATATAACGCATGTAAAATGGGGTCATTTCGTTCTGCTTCATTATAGGCTTGTGATGAGTTTGATGAAAAAGTTGTGGATGCCTTGAATACAGTGGGTGGGGCTAAATATGCTAGTATATCATCATTAGCATGGAGGTAATTATTGCGCTATATAAACTCAGTAAAATAATGCCTTACACATAGTTAGTATACACATAGCACTAGCTGTCACATGGCGCAGTATAGTTTATTATTAATGGTTATAGACAAGCCGTTGGTGCTCTGGCTGCTGTCTGGAATAACAAGACTAACAGTTCATGGATATTCCTAAAGGAAATATCAAGCGATGGAGACGTTAGCACTGTTAGTTATTGTGGGCGTGGCTTAATATTTAATATATACCAAGGTATTTTATTAATAGGTGGATGTGTTATTTCCTGCGTCCCCTTTATACCTATGGGCCAGTCCTGAAGTATAGTTAATTAACTATTATTACTAAATTATAATTAAATATTATTAATTAATTTTCAGTCGCTGAAGAAGATGTTAATTCCTCTGTTAGAGTATTCCATTAACAAGACAGCTGAGTATGGTCTCAATATCCCTTATAATCGAGCATGGGTATGTTGTGATGTTATTAATGCAGCCACATGGACAATAATAATGTATTATATATACTTAGGCACCTCATCACTTAGGAAGATATCCAGGTATTATATATACCATATATATAGCTACTATTTTTTGTTGGCTAAAAATTTAGTCAGTTTGACAAAAATAGGTGAAAATATTTGATTTTTGTGTATTAAATGACAAAAATTTTGGCTAACGAAAATTTATAGCTATATGGTAATTATTAAATTTGTAATATGAAAATAAGTGAAAAACTAAGTATGAAAAGAGTGACAATACTGTTTTTAATAATGCGATCGATTACTGTGTCTATAGTTTGTGACTTGAAGCCCTCCCAGCAGGAAAACATGCCAATTGAGGAATCAGGAAATATGGTAATTAGTGTATCTTAGTTATATTGACATCCATACTATTATTATTGATGTGTAGCTGATGATGCTGGCAGCTATTGTAAAAATGCAGAACAACAATGTTACATTTCTTGAGCCTTACTGGTTAGTTACGTAACACATATAATATGCTTTTAAAACCTGTTACATACGAAAAACAGGGATGTGTTGAAGGTATGGGCTAACTATATTGCTGCCAGCCTACCTGATCCAGGTAACCAGCTGTGTACTGATGATTTTGAGGGACCCTCCCCTAATAACACCAACCTTGCTGTCAAGGTAATGGTCAACACGTATACACTGTCTTGTTACTTTTATGTTTAATTCTCTTTTTCTCTGTCTTCGATGTCAGGGTATTGTTGGTTTGTCTTCATATTTCTACATGGTGAAACTTAGGAAAGACGTGGCAGCCCTTGACGACTGTAAACAAGAAAATATGAAGTTATTCAGCTTACTGAATGCAGACTTTGTGAACTTTTGGCACAAGAACAGCTTCAGTAGCAACAATGTACAGGGGAATAGCATACTATAAAGGTGTTGTTAATGGATTAGTATTTCTTTTTGTGTACCACAGGCACAAACCTCTTTTTATACACGTCAGTTTGGTCTACCGAATTCCTGGTCTCTCAAATACAACTTACTGTTCCAGGTGAAGAGGGGAGGGGAAGACCCTGTATTTAGTATGTAATTATATTCCCTTTTATGTTTTATTTTTTTATTGGCAGAAAATTCTTGGTACGAGTGATTTCAGTGATGCAACTTTGCAAACGGAATTGAATTTTTACAAGACTAAAATGGAACCAGTAAGTTAATGGTTACAATCCCATGCCATGATTGAATAATGTATATACACCTGCTATTGTATATAGTATGGTATTCCGTTGGATGATAGACATCCTTATACTAAGACAGACTGGTTAATGTGGACCGCAGCACTAGCAGATGAAACAATGGTATACATAACATATAAGTAACAGTACAGTATAATCTGTATACTGTCTCTCCCTCTCAGTTCCAAGATATAACTACTGCCGTATTTAATTTTGCCAATAAAACTCCTGATCGTGTTCCATTTACTGATTGGTATGTACATATGTGAATAATTCTAGTGTATCTATACCTATCTATGTGTGTATTGATTAGGTATAACGTACAAACTGGTGACAAGCAAGGGGGTTTCAGGGCCAGGCCGGTCATCGGAGGGCTGTTTGCAAGAATGCTCACCCAATCCAATTGATGCTGCCTAAACCAAGCACTCAAACATTATTGTTTTTTTGCCACAATGATTAAATTTATGTTATTATGTGTTTATTGAAATTAAATTTGTCTGCTGAATTGAATGCTTAGATAACTTTGCAATTTGACAAATAATAATAATGGAGCTGATCACGTGACTGTATTCTGTGGGCGGTTTGGAGGTGTGTGAATGTATTTACCGCATAATTTACATGTCTTTCTCGTCTTGTCAGTTCACGGGACTTCACTACAAAAATGTGGCTTTTACTCGCTGTGTCCTGTTTATTCTTTGCCGGTTCTAATGGAGGACATTTTACAGCAGGATTCCGACCTCCAGCTGTGCCATTGATCGTTAGTAACCCCTACAACAGGTGAAAGAAAAAAGAAGACAATTACGAAGTGTTGTTCACATTTTTATTTCTATTTTTAAATGGTATTCGTGTCACTCGATTTGTGTACAGTTTCTGGTCGGTTAATACCAACCTTTCTGATGGAAACCCTCAGCATTGGAGTGGATCTAATCTAGGTTCTGTGGGTATGATCAAGATTGACAATGTTCCCTACAGGTAAATAATGTTTCAATGATTGAAGCTGGATAAATATTATGCTGGTTATGTATTATATATTATGTATCATATCTCTTGTTATTCAAGATTTTACGGCGCCCATGAACAGGGTGCGGTTGCTGACACATTTCCCCAGTGTAATGTTTCTGTGAGTAGTTGAACCTGTCTTATTTAACCCTTATTCCATATTTGGGCGCAACTATACTAACAGGTCTACCCAACACAGACTGTTTACATATTCCAAAAAAGTGGTATCCAGTTAAAATTGACGGTACAGGGCTGTAAAAACTCAAGAAAAGAAAATAAATGTCCTTTCTTTCTAGTTCTCCACACCAGCACTAATGGATGATGAGGAATTTATTGGTCTCCCTGTTACCTTTATAACTCATGAACTTAAAACTATTGATGGTAAAGAGCATAAAGTAGAGCTTTACTACGACAATACTGCAGAGGTAAGGTGATCTTTACTTTTTGTGACCTTTACTTTTCGTGACCTTTACTTTGCGTGACCTTTACTTTTTGTGATAATGTTTTGTTAAGTATATTGTTGCGTTTTTTGGTTGATGTTTAAGTGTTTCATGTTTCTATTCTCAGGGTGTGGTTTCTTATACAAACGAGACCGTTACTTGGGAGAGTAATAAAGATGTCATAAATGACGTTGAAACACTGGAAGAGGTGGACATAGGCTTTGCATATCAGGTAGTACTTCTATGTATTTGTGGAACCAAATCTCATACTTTAGGGGTTATTTTTTTTAATAGGAGTTTGATGTTGATGGCACTGATAGAGTAAACTGGGGTAAGCTACAGCTGGTATTAGAATACATGCACTCCTTCTATTAACATTACATATTATAGGGGCTGTCTCATCATATATTATACTGTATAGTGTATGTATAGTTAGTGGTGTAATTAAGTGGCCTGATTACAGGGGCTGTCTCATTTATGTACTGTATAGTGTTAGTGGTGTAATTAAGTGGCCTGATTACAGGGGCTGTCTCATTTATGTACTGTATAGTGTATGTATACATAGTTAGTGATGTAATTAAGGGGCTGATTACACAGGCAGTCTTATACAGTCTAGTGATTATTCCCACACTTGTAATATTGAATACTTTCATTTCTATTTGTATGTGTATATTATAGGGCATTGGTACTTGGCTACTGATAATGGACCGGATGTGAAGGCCAGTGTAGGCTATTCCTATGATACAAGGAATCAATTTGTCATGGGGGCTGCAGCCCCTCCCCCTCGCCCCATGGTAAGCTCCACTGTACAGTTTGCATCATGGATTTTTTTTTATTTTGAAGCATTGTTTTATGGGAGCAAAGGCGGATTTACAGTATAACGTACAGCGTAACATTGCGACTGGAAGTCCATGCAAATGAGTATGCTGACGCTGGAATAGAATTTTGTTCTATTCCAGCATCAACGTAACGTACGTATTCTTCAACATTGACTTCCGGTCGTGACACTCAGCCAATGTCATATTGTAAATCTGCCTTTATGATACTAAAAATAGTATATTATATAAACTGATAGATCTTTAATGGGCCAATAGACTTGTATATGTACGTATTATAGCTGAAGAAATGTTTAGCAGCCAGCCACTTATAAGATTTTTATCTAATTTGCATGTAAAGTATGGAGGGCTCTACTTTACGATAGTCTACTTGTCCTATTCACTGTATTATATTTCAGCCCGTCAATAATTTGGCTCCATGTGCTGATGGAAACAGTACACCTGTACTCTTCGTTCACTGGTCAATGAACGTGGTTAAACCCAATATCACCGTTGTCAAGAAACTTAGAATTTTCGCTGAATCAAATTTCTCGATTGATTATTTTGGTACGAATATGGAACCGCTATGGAAGTATAAGTACGGATCTGTTAAAAAGGCACTCAATGCAATGAGTTATGAAGACATTATCAGTGTAAGACTATAGTATATAGTATAATCAAATGTGTGGGTGGATGGTTATAGTGGTACGTCCATGAACTGTGTGGGAGGAGCTGATAATGTGAAACTAAAACTTGGTTCGGAATTTTTTGTTGCCTACTGTTGCAACTGGAAGTCAATGCAAACGAGTGCGTAGATGTGAGAATAAAAAAATGTTTTATTCTTGCGTATACATATTTGTTTTCATTAACTTTCTGTCATAACAGTACGCAATGGAAATATCCTGAACCTGACTTAAGCCACTGGTTGCACATTGTTTCTTAGTGCTGACTAAAGCATGTATAGTATGGCTAATGTGTTACTGTTGATTAATATTAATAGAAATGTAATGTAATGGATACCAAAGTTATTCAAGCTTTAAATGCAGTGGGCGGGGCCAACTATTCTACACTAGGCTCACTAGCATGGAGGTATGTCACTGATCAAACTGGCTTGTAGTATAACTATTTTTGTGTTTGTGTTTAGACAAGCCGTTGGGGGTTTGGCAGCTGTGTGGAACGATAAGATGAACACATCGTGGATATTCTTGAAGGAGATCTCAAGTGATGGAGACGTCAGTACTGTAAGTATATCAGTATACCTTTTGGAGGTGATATTATACACTGTTCTGTTAAAATAGGTGGATGTTATATTCCCTGCTTCTCCGTTATACTTGTGGGCCAGCCCCGGGGTATAATTATAGTTATAAACTAATCAATAATTAATTAATAAACTAATTATGATTGTGCCAGGCGTTGAAGAAGATGTTAATTCCTTTACTTGAGTATGCCAATAACAATACAGCAATGTATGGGAACTATACACCGTACAACCTCCCCTGGGTAAAGCAGTGGTAGTAATATATATTGGCAATTATTAATAGTTATTAATATTATATAGGCACCTCATCATTTGGGCAAATGGCCAGGTAATTAAGTAATAGTAAATTATGTGGTTAGAACATATTAGGAGTATGGTCCAAAGTAACCAAAGCGAAGCCGAGATTACTTTGGCCACTCCCAAGTGTTTTATTTACCACGTAATTCACAAGTAAGTGTTCAATAAGAAATTTAGTTGTAGTCAAATACAATTGGTGAATGATTACCAAGCTTGATATGTTGATAGTAACTTGTGGCAATAAGTCTTCACTTTCATGAAGCACACTCAAGATTCTTTACTAAACATACTAATTTTTCTCTTGAATGTCCTCAAAATTTGAAATGGCCGTTTTGTATTGGAACATAAACAGATTTTGGAGTAAACAACCCCTTGGAATGAACTGAAAACTTGATCTGTTTTGTATTGTTCCCCATTCACTCTGAAGAATCCTCAAGTTTTTTATTGCTAAACATAGCAACTGTTCTGTTGAGCAAAAGCTTAAAAAAAAAGTATTTTTGAGCCACAAGTTGTCGTAATCATAACCTGTGAAGTAGATTCTCCATTTTCGCTTATATCTTAAATACACGTTACATCATATCATTTACTTAATTTAAATCCACACTTGATAACTACTAATTAATGCATCACTATTGCAATATAATCCACATGCTTATAACCAATTATTGGCTATTGGTCATGTGGCTATTGGTCATGTGACTATAACTAATTTATTGTTAATTAATGAATAATCAATTGATTAACGTTACATACTCACAGTTTGCAATCTAAAGCCAAGTGATCAAGAACAAATGCCCGTCGAGGAGTCAGGAAACATGGTCAGGACTTACAATCATAAATATATGATTTCTTTTCATTGTGAGCACTGATTTCTGTTATCTGTTGTAGCTAATGATGATAGCTGGTATTGTCAAGTACCAGAGGAATGATACATCAGTTCTGAATTGGCTGAAACCATACTGGTTAGTGGACCAGTGGCTGAAAAGCAATTACTGTAAAACCTGTTCATGTTTGGTCAGTAGTATTTATTGACTATTGGAAGTGTGTGGTGGTGCGTGGGCGTAATTAATAAATTTTAGATGAATATTTAATGAGCAAATCCTTTACTCAACATGAACAGACTCTAGTTTATAATAGTGTTTAATTCCATCAGGGGTTTATTAAGGACATGGGCTGGTTATATTATAGCTAGCCTACCTAATCCGGGTGACCAGCTGTGTACTGATGATTTCGAGGGACGCTCACCTAATAACACCAACCTTGCTGTTAAGGTGACAAAGTAAACTTGTTTCTTGTCTTTTAGATGTCTTTTCTTCTTCCCCCCACCTCCCCCCCCCCCCCCCTCCCCTTTTAACTATCTCATAGGGTATTGTTGGCTTGTCTTCATACATTTATCTATTGGAGGTGCAAGAAAAAATTGAAAAAATCAAGAATGAGGACATTTCGGCACTTCGTTACTTGAATAAAGACTTTATGTTGTATTTTCTTACTAAAGGACTAGCAAACGTTAGTTGCAACATACAGCTCTCTTTCTTTCTGTCTTTTTCATTTACTTGCACTTTACTAAGTATTTCTTTCTTCCATGATTTGTAAACTAGCAAGCATTAGTTACAGCTTATTAAGGCAGATTTACAATAATTGTGTTGCATTACGATGGGAAGTCAATCCAAACGATATGTTGACCTGGAATAGAAATTTTTTATATATTCCAGTGTCAACACAACATCCGTACTTTTCAACAAAGACTTCTAGTTGTAGACATTATATTGCATATCTAGCTTCACAGCTCTCTTTCTCTCTGTCTTATTTACTCACACTTAACTAAGTTTCTGTCTTAGTTGTCAAAAAATGTCAATGTTTAACATTCTTTTTTTTATTCCTACAGTCATCTGATCACTACACGCGTCAGTTTGGTCTTCCGAATTCCTGGTCTCTCAAGTACAACTTGTTGTTCCAGGTGAAGAGGGGAGGGGAACACCCTGTAATTTTAGTGAAGATGAAAATATTTGTAAAATTTAGTCCACCTGAGCCAAATCTGTTTAAAATTTGGTCCACCCTGACCAAATTTATCTGATAAAATTTGGTTATATGTATTCTTTATGCATTTAACTCTAATGGAAGTTTGATTTAGCCTGTTGAATGCGGAGTTTTTAATTCATAAAATAAAGTACCTGCAAATATACTGCTCAATTTAAAAGTAATTTTATAATTCCTTCATGATTTGTGTTGGCAGAAAATCCTAGGTACGAACGATTTCAGCGATGACTTTATACACAAGGAATTGGACTTTTATAAGACGAAAATGAATGCAGTAAGATTTATACAGTATATGCCATTACATGTATACACTGTTATATTATATATATATAGTATGGTATTCCGTTGGATGATAGACATCCTTATACTAAGACAGACTGGTTAATGTGGATCGCAGCTCTAGCAGATGAAACAATGGTACATATATACAAGTAATATTTGAGTACATTCAACCTCTCTCTCTGTTACTCAGTTCCAAAGTATAGCTGATAGTGTGTACAAGTTTGCCAATGAAACTCCTGATCGTGTTCCCTTCACTGACTGGTTAGTAACTCTGGCCCTCCCTCCTCCCACTCATTATATTACCCCCCCCCACCCCCCCTCCCACCCACTCAGAGCAAAAAATTAATCATCACGTTCCAATGATTGTGCTCTTTGAAATGATTGGTTATTCTTTTGTAAATAAAAGTGCTTAAAACAGCATAGAGCTTTGTATGTTTTTTCATCCATTTGCATGGAGAATATTATTTATTCTTCCAAATTACTTTAGAACATACGAGTGTATTGTACTTTTCTTTATTCTCAGTAGTGAGGAATTCGCACCCACAATAATATTTAAACTATTTAATGCGCCAATATATTATTCTCAAATCTCTTATCACCAGGTATGATGTTACTAATGGAAAGAGAGCTGGCGGTTTCCGTGCAAGGCCAGTTATTGGGGGGATTTTTGCAAGATTACTGACTAACCCTCCACAAGAATAACTCAATAGTTCAGCTTATCAATCCCTTCTTATGACATGAACTGATCATTGATATTGCTGTTTTAAATATATCATCAAAATCATCTCAACACAATTCATAAGCTACTTTGTTTTTCATTATTGTGCTAATTTCAGCCCCACCCACTTTGTAATGCGTGGGAGTAAGATCAAAAGCTCTTGCTAATGTAATTCATACGAGGGAGTGGTGCGAGTAACCCAGCAACACTAATAAATTTTTGCCTTACACACACGTAATGGAGTCGATCTGAGAGCTTCTGCGTCCTTTCTCCTACACCAACTCCGACCGGGCATTTCAGCTGTGATTGCGTGCTGTAGCCAGCGCTAGTCGCTAGATAAACCCCCGAATACACTTAAACGAAGTGTTGATCCCTTTACAAGGTATAAATCTATACAGTAAATTTGCTGATATTAGTAACTTAGTATGTTACAGCATGTTCAGCTTATCAAAAGTTTGAATGTATAGATACAACGGTTTGAGTTTAAGTTGTATTATATTGAATCTAGCTCTTCCTATGCCCTCATTAGTGGCCAGGTTTAATTTGTCAAATATTCAATATAGAACATTCAATTCAGCATTATAAAGCTACTGTGTTGGTAGAACACTAGATTCATTATTACCTAAGATGGAAGTGTGTCCTATTTGCACTCTGTCAGTCTAATCATTTACCCCTAGCTTCAGTGCACGGCCATCTTTCATAAATTAATACGTGCATTAACAAGGAATGGTTATTATTTGGGTTGTACTTGGTAGAATATCGTTTTACTCTGGTTGTTTTAATGCATATTGCTTGCTCTGTTTATGGGTACGTTGTAAAGCCAATAATATACAAATTAATTGGTATACGTAGCAAATTTGTAAAAAAAATATTCTCTTGATTGAAATAGCCTCATTTGTGACCACAGCTCTAAATTTCAATTCTGATTGTCACCTCAGACCTTGTGTAATCAACCCACACAAAGCTCATTGGTTAAGTGTTTTGAAGCAATATCAACATTGACACTAAATTGAATAGCAGGAATTCCAATGTCATGGTTATTTATATAAACAAACCTTTAAGACTGTATAACTGTATATAGTATATATTTATATACCAACCACAGCTTGCTATACGTGCTATAAAGTAATTGATTGTATGTTATTGCACAATTTTTGAATTTAACCATTTTGTGCCCTTGTGTGGGTGTCTTGTATAGTTGGTATACGTTTCTTAATGGAGAAATATGAGAATCTTGGTCTCGTTGGTGAGGGTAGTTATGGTATGGTTATGAAGTGTAGACACAAGGAGACAAGCCAACTTGTTGCCATCAAGAAGTTCCTTGAGACGGAAAACGATAAAATGGTGAAGAAAATAGCCCTAAGAGAAGTTAAAATGCTCAAGGTATGAACGATCACACATAGTGATTGAGTTTGAAAGATTACAATTATTCTATGTTCCAGCAACTTCGTCATGAAAACCTGGTCAACCTGATAGAGGTGTTTCGTCGTAAGAAGCGATTATTCCTAGTGTTTGAATTTGTCGATCGAACAGCTCTCGATGACCTTGAGAAGTATCCAACTGGAGCTGATGAAAGTTACGTGAAGAAAGTCATGTGGCAGGTTTTGAAGGGAATCGACTTCTGCCATACTCACAATGTTAGCACACTACTTTATTAACTAACTTCTGCTGGTTTTATTAATTAACGTTTATTAATTTAGGTAATTCACCGTGACATCAAACCAGAGAATATACTCATTTCGAAAAGAGGCGTGGTTAAGATATGTGACTTTGGATTTGCGCGTCTTATTGGTAAGAAATTTTAAGAAAATAATAAAAACAATTAATAACATTTATTAATAACTAGCCCCACCCGGTGAGGCATACACTGATTACGTTGCAACGAGATGGTATCGAGGGCCTGAGCTACTGGTTGGAGATACCAACTATGGAAAGTGAGTTTATCAGTTGCTAATTATGTGTGGGTGGGCGGGAGAGGGTTCCTTCCTTATAAGGAAGTATATAAGTCCCTTTAGTATATAGTATTGACAATGTATAATGATTCTATATAATGCTCCTTAGGACTGTGGATGTGTGGGCGGTAGGTTGCTTGTTCTCGGAAATGCTAACTGGTGAGCCCTTGTTTCCTGGGGAATCAGACATCGATCAGCTATATCTCATTACCAAGTGCTTCGGTGAGTTAGTCAATTATACTAAGACAGAGATAATAGTTATGCATCGAAACGATACTATCTTCCATGTACCCCTCTTGTTCAGGTAACCTTATTGCTAAACATCGAGAGATCTTCAGTCGGAATCCCCTATTCATTGGTATGAGACTACCTGAAGCCCGAGAGCTAGAACCCTTAGAGAGGCGTTACCCACGTCTATCCAGTGCCAGTATGGATATCATAAAGGTTATGATCAACACATATTGATAGCATTGAATGATGTCATACTAGGCTACTATTATAAACACTTATGTATTATATTTAAGTGAGTTCCATTAATTATAGTGGTCTTTACGTTTGGATCCTGGAGACAGGCCCTCGTGTGCTCAGTTACTCCGGCACGAGCTATTCACCAAGAATTCGTGGGCAGATAAATTCTCATCTGAGCTCAGGTCCAAGATCCATCAGGAGATGGAAGAAAACCCACTCTTAAAGAACCTGGGAATTGCCTCCAGCTCTGATAACGAATCGTTACCACGACAACATCATGCTTCACATCCTAAAGTTAAAGAACCAGTCATAAAGTAAAAAAAAAAACCACCAATTGATAATAATTAAAGAATAATTATTATTGATTATAACTTCACCAGTGGTAGACAACCTCCTCCTCCGATGGATAGACTATCAGTGTTTCATCCCAATGGTGCTAATAATTTCGAAGGTTTCTCAAGTGGTACCGAAGCATTGTATAGTGGAACGGAAGACCTGAGTGGGACTGGTATAGTTAATTAATAGTTATAAATAATTCCAATTGATGCTTCTTTTTTGTATAGTACGAAAGAAAGAGAAAAAGAAGAAAATCAAGAAAGAAACAGTTTTACTCAGAGAGAAAGCTCATCCTGAAGTATTAGGTACATACATAGCTTATCTTTTATGACTTTATCCTTAACTCTATTTCAGGTCTCAAACCATCACAATCACCTCATCCCCATACCTTTGGTACAGGTGGTATGGGACTGAGTCCGTATCAGCAGCCACCTCGAAGCCCACATGGGCCATTAACATCTCTACACAAACCAGCCACGCCCATTATGAACAAGCCAGCCACACCCATAATGAATAAACCAAGCACACCAAGAAATTCAAAAAGTAAGAAACTTTTTTTCCAATCAGCTGTAATGCAACTACATCTACAATTCAACTATATCTGTAATGCAACTACGTTTGTAATTTAACTACATTTGTAATTCATTTGTAACAGATTATTCATTATATCAACAAGACAACTCACCCTTGATGACTCGACAGCTCTCTAATAATGGTCCTCAGTCATTCGTACCTCCCCCTATGATGTCATCGTCACATGACCAGCAACCAGCACTGTATAGTCTCACTAGGTAAAACATATAATGCCTTTGACTTAATTTATTACAATATGGATAATTTTAATAGGTTAAAAGACTTGCACAGTACGTCAGGAGTGAGCATAACTTCACAACATGAGTCACGCACAGATTTACATGGTGGATCAAGGTAACAAGGATGGGAAAGGTTTAATTAATAATAATTATTATTTCCTTCAATTAATTAATAGAATGGACATGCCTTTGTCCTTTAATAATGCTCTTTCACCCTCTCATCCTCCGCCCTACAAGAAACAACCACCGGGTGTAGGCCTGCCTCAACTTGCAGACCAACACAGTGAGATGACATCATATTACATTATTATTACATCATTGTTACATCATATTGCATTATTTGTCTGTAGCTTCGTCTTTAGTGGCTAGTAAGCCCCTCCCACTTGGCGTTCCCTCTCAGCAATCTTCTTTTTCCCAATTACATCATCACAATCAACAACTGGGCATCGAAAACGGGCATCACCAGTTAGTGGGAAGTGGCTCCCACTTGAACCGAGGAGGCGGGGCTAATTACTTGGGTGGCTTAAAAATGGAGGTATACACTATATATATGTAATAAGGCATGTATATTATATATGCATGCAAAGTAACCACTTGTGTACATAATTGAACTTTTATTGTGCTTGTTTAGTATTGGCTATTATACAGTGTAGTGATGTAAATAATTATTGGAATGCATGGCTATAAAAAGCCTGCTATGCTCATCAAATATCTACGTAACTGTTTATTATTTCTTTGATATTTGATTGTTTATTTTTTGCTTCACCTGTTACCATAGCAACCACCACCCAGTCCAGCGAAATTAAGGAGAA